>JAPFBL010001147.1:0-30703 GCA_026182355.1 Hermatobates lingyangjiaoensis | reverse complement strand
CTGGTGGCGCTTCGCTGCGGCTTAGACTTGAATTAGGAGAGGCGGCTCTTTGGGGGCGGCAGTCTGCTCTTGTCCGCCTCCGCGTCCCCCCACCCCCCTACCCGGTCAATTACACCTGTCTGTGATTTTCCAATCCTTCAAGACAATCTAATCTTTGCCTGGCGCGCTAAGACAATCTCGTTTTTTTAAAAAAAAAATCTCTATACCCCCTCTCTTTTTTGTGATTTCCTCTTTTTCGCACAAAAAGCATAATCAAAAAAACACGCTTTTTGTTTTCTAAGTATATAAATTTTTACAAAAAAATTTTCAAAATTACGTATAACGGTAGTCTAAGCTGGGGCCTGCCCCTCGTGTATTGCGGCTCGTCAGCTTGCTGTTGTTGCTTGATACCAGCGCAAACAGTTGCTGCCGCCTCCTTACTGCTTCCTCCTCCGCCTCCACCTCCACCGCCTCCAGCAGCAGCTCCTGCCTTACCTCCGCCCCCGGCACATCTTCCGCCTTCAGCCGCCGCCGCCCCTCTTCTCGTCCACGCAAACAAACACAGTATTCTTCTTCAGCAGCACTACATGGTCTGTTAATAATTCATGTATAACATTGCCATGTTTGCAGCATGAACAACACTGCACCATTCCCTTCATGGAACCCCTCCATGTTTACGGAGCATGCATAACACTGCACTATTCAATTCATGGAACCCCTCCATGTTTACGGAGCATGCATAACTGCACCATTCAATTCCTGGCACCCCTCGATGTTTACGTAGCATGCATAACACTGCACCATTCAATTCCTGGAACCCCTCCATGTTTAAGGAGCATGCATAACACTGCACCATTCCATTCATGGAATCCCTCCATGTATATGGAGCATGCATAACACTGCACCATTCCATTCATGGAACCCCCTCCACCCATGAACAATTCTTCAAGCATATAAATTGGTCTGTCTCAATTCCAGTTCATGTGTACTATTACCATGTTTGCATCATTCTCTTCATGGACTCCCCTTTTTTCATGTATGACAATACCATGTTTCCAGCATGCATAACACTGCACCATTCCCTTCATGGAACCCTCTCAACCCGTGAACAACTCTTAAAGCATATATATTCACTATAAAATCGGAAAAAGGATCCAAAACATTAACATTACAATGTTTGCATCATGCATAACACTGCACCATTACCTTCATGGAACCCCCTCCATGTTTATGGAGCATGCATAACAGTGCACCATTACCTTCATGGACCATTACCCTCCATTGTTTATATATAATTAACAACTCTTAAAGTTATATATATATATATATAATAATATATATATATATATATATAAATATATATTCACTATAACATCGTAAAGATGTTCAAAAATATATAAAAATCACATATATTTTTACGTATATCATACAATGCGAAAGATAAATGAATACTCCTTACATTCATGCATCATCATCATCATCATCATATATTTCAAAATATATAACATGAATTGGTAGCACTTGTATACCCTAGCATGATTTTACATTCATATTGATACCATACATGGCAATACATAACATAAACCCCTTATATTAATATATCATAACATACACATAATATATCATGGCAATACATAACATAAACCCTTTATATTAATATATCATTATGTATTTCAAAATACAACATAAAATATATATTATTATTAGACATTGCAAAAACAAAAAGGAAAACCCCTTATATTCATATACCATTATATATTTAGAAATACAATTTAAGTTTATCAACTACAATAAAGAAATCTTTACCATAATAACAATTTGATGGCGTTTTTAACTATAGCATGATGTAGGTAGAAAATATGTAAAAAGTGAAAACCAAAATTATTATGAAATAACTATTACAATACTTGTATTCGATTTATCGATCAATATGACCCGACAAAATTATAAACTATAATACAACAGTAAAAATTTTTGATTGTTATTTAATTAATGTTCAAAGTATCCGTAATGGTTATTTTAACATAAAAATATTCGTTGTAATTATTTACTAATTAATGTTTAATAACTTCAATATAATGAGTCTTAATTATAGAAACGTTTTAAGTACAAGGTTGTTTTTTTTATTTATTTCAAACAAAAATCTTTAAAAAAACATTGTTAAAGGAATGATTTAACTCGTTAAATAGATTTACGACTTGAAAATGTTGAGCTAAGTAATTATCCTGTAGTGGTTAAACAAACACAGGATTGAAGGTAATCCTATAGTAGTGATAAATTAATGGCTCTGGAATGAATTCTTAGCAGCTTCAAATAATGCCTCCTTTATACTACTAAAAAACGAATTTATTTTCAGATTTTTGAATGTTAAATTATATTAATATTTCTTACCTTTCTTTTTTTTTTATCTTTATTAATAATTACAATTTTTTTAAATAATTTATTTATTTAAAAATAATTTTTTTTAAAAAATAATTTATCAATTATGAATAGTGCAATAAGTATTTTCCTGTTAAACAGTATGCCGTCATACTAAAGTTTTGAATAAAGGTTTTGCATTTAAATTGATATTTTCTTGTTTGTGTATCCAAATGATTGCATTAAAATAAAATGGTTTTCTCGGTAGAATGTCTCGAAATAAAGGTTTCTTTTTCGGTAAGTTGTATTTAAATCATAATTTGTTTCTCGGTAGTATTCATTTTTTATTAATTGATAATAATTTAATTATTCTTCTGGCGATGAAAGATGAATGATTAAATATTGTGAAGAAACAAAAATATTTGGGTAAAATAATATGGTGTGATAGTTCGTTTTAAAAATCTGATGTTTTTATGAAATGCCGTTTTCTGTTTTAAGTTAGTGGGAAAACGGGTTTGAGAATAAATATCTTGTGAGTACTTCCATGGGATTATGGGTCAGATCTTGAGAGTACTTCCATGGGATTATGGGTCAGATCTTGAGAGTACTTCCATGGAATTATGGGTCAGATCTTGAGAGTACTTCCATGGAATTATGGGTCAGATCTTGAGAGTACTTCCATGGGATTATGGGTCAGATCTTGAGACTACTTCCATGCGATTATGGGTCAGATCTTGAGAGTACTTCCATGGGATTATGGGTCAGATCTTGAGAGTATTTCCATGGGATTATGGGTCAGATCTTGAGAGTACTTCCATGGGATTATGGGTCAGATCTTGAGACTACTTCCATGCGATTATGGGTCAGATCTTGAGAGTACTTCCATGGGATTATGGGTCAGATCTTGAGAGTATTTCCATGGGATTATGGGTCAGATCTTGAGAGTACTTCCATGGGATTATGGGTCAGATCTTGAGAGTACTTCCATGCGATTATGGGTCAGATCTTGAGAGTACTTCCATGGGATTATGGGTCAGATCTTGAGAGTACTTCCATGGGATTATGGGTCAGATCTTGAGAGTAATTCCATGCGATTATGGGTCAGATCTTGAAGATAATAAAATATTCAAGCATTGTGCTCAACTTATCTTATATATGGTTAGATCATCACACAGAGTTGTGAGTTAGAGGATTAGCTTAAGACGCGAGTTCGTATCCTTTGGCTCCTTTTCTCGAAGGTGTGTCTTGTTGCCCTGGGGTCAGCTTGAGTATTCTGTTATGATGGTTCTGTAGACGGGAAAAGATGCAAAAGAATCCAAACCAGCATCCGGTGAACTATTATGTGGTCCTTGGACTTTACTGTCTACTTTATCACCTTGGAGTCCTATGCTTTGGGCAGGCACAGGAGCTGTCTGTAGTTTACAGAAGAATCCCGACCACCATCCTAAGAACTCAAGACTCTCAGCTACCCTGGCCTCTCACCGCATAGTTACTCATCCATGATCCGTAGCTTGTCAACTACTCTTATATCGAATAATTCAATGATTAATATGAAGAAGCAAGCACGCAAGTCACTGGGCTACCCTGTACCATCACCGCAGAGTTACAAATTCATGATCCGTAGCTTGTCAATACTCTTATACAGAATAATTCAATTATTAACATGAAGAAGCAAGCACGCAAGCCACTCGGCTACCCTGTACCATCACAGCATAGTTACAAATTCATGATCCGTAGCTTGTCAATACTCTTATACAGAATAATTCAATTATTAACATGAAGAAGCAAGCACGCAAGTCACTCGGCTACCCTGTACCATCACAGCATAGTTACAAATTCATGATCCGTAGCTTGTCAATACTCTTATACAGAATAATTCAATGATTAATATGAAGAAGAAAGTACGCAAGCCACTCGGCTACCCTGGACTCTCGCTACATAGTTACGCATCAATGATCCGTAGCTGGCCAACTACTCTTATACAGAATAATACAATGATTTATATGAAGAGGCAAGCACGCAAGCCACTCGGCTACCCTGGACTCTCGCTACATAGTTATGCATCAATGATCCCTTGCTGGCCAACTACTCTTATACAGAATAATACAATGATTTATGTTTAGAGGCAAGCACGCAAGCCACTCGGCTACCTTGGCTCCTCGCCACATAGTTACTCATCAACCAGGTCCGTAGCTGGCCAACTACTCTTATACAGAATAATACAATGATTTATATGAAGAGGCAAGCACGCAAGCCACTCGGCTACCCTGGCCTCTCACCGCATAGTTACTCATCCATGATCCGTAGCTTGTCAACTACTCTTATATCGAATAATTCAATGATTAATATGAAGAGGCAAGCACGCAAGCCACTCGGCTACCCTGCACTCTTGCTACATAGTTACACATCAATGATCCGTAGCTGGCCAACTACTCTTATACAGAATAATACAATGATTTATATGAAGAGGCAAGCACGCAAGCCACTCGGCTACCCTGGACTCTTCGCTACATAGTTATGCATCAATGATCCCTTGCTGGGCAACTACTCTTGTACAGAATAGTACAATGATTTATGTTTAGAGGCAAGCACGCAAGCCACTCGGCTACCTTGGCTCCTCGCCACATAGTTACTCATCAACCAGGTCCGTAGCTGGCCAACTACTCTTATACAGAATAATACAATGATTTTTATGAAGAGGCAAGCACGTAAGCCACTCGGCTACCCTGGACCTTCGCTACATAGTTATGCATCAATGATCCCTTGCTGGGCAACTACTCTTGTACAGAATAGTACAATGATTTATGTGAAGAGGCAAGCAAGCAAGCCACTCGGCTACCTTGGCCCCTCGCCACATAGTTACTCATCAAAGGTCCGTAGCTGGCCAACTACTCTTATAAAGAATAATACAATGATTTATGTTTAGAGGCAAGCACGCAAGCCACTCGGCTACCTTGGCCCCTCGCCACATAGACTACATCCATGCTCCGTAACTTGCCAACTACTCGTATATAAATTATTATATTGTAACTTCAATAATTTTTTTTTTTAAATAAGGCTGGTTATTATGAATATTTAACATTATTTGAATACGGATTACGACTGTATTGTTTTAAATAAGAAGTTAAGGATGTTCCGGATTTATACGTTCCATAAGCCGCTTTCAAATATTGTTATTTTACGCTATGGATTTAGAATATTTTTAAAATAAGGTAATTCAGTTCATTTGAATAACAATATTATTTTTATTAAACATTTTCTGTCAATTTTCATCTGGATTTGCAATTTTTTTTACAAATCCTACTTAATCGTTGTTTAGAAAAATAATAGGGTATATTTGATTTTATATACGAGTATGATAAGATGAGTTTTTGCAACAAATGTGGAATATTTATCCTTCAAGTGTGATTTTGTGTCATTACTGGCATCGATGACCAGTATAGTTTGATAACATGGACTTGTGCTTTGTATCTGTATAAATATGAATGAGGTTTTAATCTGTTGTAGGGCTTCATTTTTATTACACAAACGAAGAAAGAGAGCATAAATGTAAATTTTTTTTTTCAAAAATCGACAACATAAAACATACTTTTACTAGCCTAGTGACAAGCATAACGACAGTGAACAAGAACATAAGCATAACTAAAAAAAAAAAAACCTGTGAACAATAATAGATACAAAATAGAAGAAAATAACGAGAGGTACTGAAAAAATACCTGATTACGAGAGATCGAGTCCCATACCCCCGGTTAAGAACCCCTGGTTTAAACCGGTCGCCTAGTGCAGTGGTTCTCAACGTGGTCCACATGGACCCCCAGGGGTCCACAGAGGATTACTGGGGGTCCATGAGGAAAGTAGTATTCTGAAGGTCCATGACACGTGGTTAGGGCTCTGTGTTAAGTTTAAATCAGTGGTTCTCAACGTGGTCCACATGGACCCCCAGGGGTCCACAGAGGATTACTGGGGGTCCATGAGGAAAGTAGTATTCTGAAGGTCCATGACACGTGGTTAGGGCTCTGTGTTAAGTTTAAATCACTGGTTCTCAACGTGGTCCACATGGACCCCCAGGGGTCCATGAGGAAAGTAGTATTCTGAAGGTCCATGACACGTGGTTAGAGCTCTATGTTAAGTTTAAATGAATTCATCAGCAAACCAAAAATAAATCAAAGCGTAGTAAGCTTTGGCCTAACAATATTCACACATAATTAAAATATAAGGCCCAATATCCTCGTCAGTTTGTTAAAATGTTCCAATGTTTTAAAATTTTCTATTGCTCTTCTCTTTATGGTACATTCAAAATTTATTCGGTTTCAATTTATTTCAGGGCTCTTTATAAAATGTTAATAAAGAAATATTTTGTTATTGTTTAAAAAAATTTTTGTATTTCGGCATGCGTTGTAGATGTAATGAAATTATTTCATAATTAACGATTTTTATTTACCTAAAACAAATATTTATTTATAACTTTGTATAATTATGTTTTTTAAGTATCCGGGGGGAGTGGGGGTCCACAAGCAAACAATGGTTGAGAACCCCTGCCCTAGTGGATGATAGAGTCAGCCCTTTACTGACTTCTACAGGTTCTACATTGAGAGTCCTAAATTTTGGCTAACTCGAGTACCTGACATCGTAAAGGCTCGTGAGCGCTGGCTTAACTTCTTCTCCAAGTTACGTCATACTCAGATTTATTCACCTCCTTCGTAAATAAGTCAAAGGTTCAAAAATAAATCAAAAATAAATCAAAGGTGGGTATTGAACCACCGATCTTTCAATCGTGAGACGAGTTCATTACGTCTGGTCTAACTTGGTCTCTTAGGATTAGATCTAAATATGAGAGCCTATAAATGTTAACGGACTGCTTAAAGTTCTCTCTGATGGCCATTAATCAGATCTATTCACCTATCGCGTGAATAAATCGAAGGCCAGTTGGGAATCGAACCCTCGAACCCCGGACTGTCAGCACAGAGGAGAGTATGTTAACCACTCATCTATAACCTGTGCTCTCTACAAGTGATTTAAAGACTGTATTTAAATGAAAACAATGCAGCTAAAAGTTAATACAATACAGTACATTGCTGATGTGAGTCCTGCAATGCCAAATATCCTCAAAGTGGACTGGAGACTGACCCAGTTTCTAACAGGGCATGGGAGATTTGGCCACTATCTCCACCGCCTGAAACTTGTCAACTCTCCAGGGTGTAGCTGTGACGGTAGGTCACCTCAAACAGTTCAACACCTCCTGTTCGACTGCGTTGAGTTAAACTCAGAGAGGAGTAGGATGGAGAGAAAAGTGGTGACTGCCGGAGGTGCGTGGCCCCCGCAGCTTGCAGCTTTGTTGGAGGAGGGCCTAGTCGGTGCCTTCGGGGAAATGGTTAACAAATATTTTAATTTACTGAGTTGATTATGATAGCCTGTATTATCTGTGTGCTCTGATGGCAATTGCTCTGTTGTCATTGTGGTTATTTTGTTGTTGTTAGTCATTATATATTTAAGCTGTATTTGCATAGCATGATGGAGATTGCTGTGTAGCATTGAAGATTTTGATGCGTGTGGTGCCTTCGGGTGGAGCATGCTGTTCTCTAACAATAAATAAAAAAAAAAAATGCCAAATATAATATTTTTTTTAAAAATTGTCATTCTGATGATTTCTATTTCTCTCTTGTCATGATTGAATTAATTAAGAAGTGAAATTGTTCAACTGTCTCAAAATATATAACTTAATTATAACATACCACTATTAAATCTTTAATTTATATAACATAGATATGTTTCCAGTTATCATCATTCTTCTTGTCTCTTTAAAAAACATTATACTTACAGTATCGAAACTACAAACCTAAAGGTTATTAATAAATATTAAAGCAACTCGAGTGTATTGGGAAAAGGGAAGGTTTTTCCAGAGAATTGAAGGAAAAGAAAAAAAAAAAAAAAAGGGAGGCATTTCGAGTGTATAGGAGAAGGTTTGTCAGAGCTGTTGTCCCTCGGGAAATCGACGTGGTGGGGGTGGGGATGAAACGCACTGTCAGGAGGATGCAATTACGCATCGCACATCTCAGTCTGGTCTTCTTATTACTTTAATGCTTTTGTAAATGCCTGTATTTCTTTCAATCTATATATATATATATATATATAAATTCAAAACGAAGGAAACACACAGAAAGACACAGACATAACTCACATCGATATTTCGACCATCGTCGTCATTAGGTCGCCGCCCTGTCTTCCTGCGGGACTCTTCGCTCTTCGCTCTTCACACCTCCTGATGACGACGATGGTCGAAATATCGATGTGAGTTATATCTGTGTCTTTCTGTGTGTTTCATTCGTTTTGAATTTATTTTATTTAAAAAGTCGCTGGACCGTTTCTTTTAGTTGTATATATATATTTATATATTTGTAAAAGTTGGAAGCAGTCCTTCATTTAAACAGATATTGTTAAATAACGCCCCCATATTTGACTTTGGCTTGTATCTGTTTCTTACAGAATTTCTCCAGTTTTTCGGAATTCCTTCCTTCGTCTCTTCATTAAAACTATAAAGCTTATCACCAATAGTTCTACTCTACATGTTTCGAATGTACCACATTCATCATCAGGGCAATAATGAGAATAATCGTAGGATTGTCAGTTTATATAAGAATATAAGAACTCTTCATCATTAAACACATTCAGGGTTACCAACAATTCTAGAAACTTCAATCAACCAGGTTAACAAGTATTTATTATTTTTTAGTTCACTTGCTCTCTGACGATGTGTTGACGAAAGGCCTTAGAGCATTGTTTCCAAATTTGTTTCATTGTGGTAAATTAATCGATATATATATGTATATATAACAGATTCAATAATATATCGACCGTTTGATAGAATGGATGTGTTCTCTAATCGGGGTTCGGTCAATTTTCCAGGATAAAAAATCAAACTCTCGTTGCCAACGTTTCGATTTTAGTTAAAATCTTTTTCATAGGCCTACAAACACATATGTTATATGTTTGATGTTGATATGTGAGTTCTTATTATCCTTTGTTTGTAGGCCTATGAAAAAGGTTTTAAATAAAACCGAAACGTTGGCAACGAGTGTTTAATTTTTTATCCTGAAAAATTGACCGAACCCCGATTAGAGAACTCACCTATTATATATATACTTGTTTTCCTTTCAGATTTATTTAAATCTGAATTTGGAAGAACTTGAAGGGCTAATACGAGAAGTTATGATTTCCATCCCACAAGAGTTTCTTGCGAAATCAGTTGATGCGATTCCTGGTCGACTTGAGAAGCTGGTGGCAAATAAAGGCGCCCATATCGAATTTTAAATAAAAGCCCATGCATTATACTACCTTCTCATATTCATTAATTGTAGAAATTATATTTTAAAAATAAATTATAGTTTTTTTAAAATAGGGAGTTACTTTTCAATCACCCTGTAGATAGATTCAGGATAGGTGTATGTAAGCTGCATGGTGGTATCTTTCAGCGGAAGTGTTTCTTTATAACCTTTGTCTGTATTATCCGAATGTTTCACTTTGGTTGCAAATTAATTCCACCTGTTAAACCTGGTCCCCTTTCAAATGATATTACTGTATTCCACGGTAATTGAATATCAGGCTAAATGATTTTATTTCGGCAAACTTTTAACTTGTTTATGAATCACTTAAAAAAAAGAAAGAAAAAAAATTTACGAAGAAACAGCTTTTAAATTAGAAAAAAAAAAAGTAAACCTTGTTATAATATCTAAAAGGCGATGATAAGAGGAGATTAATTGGTTTTTCATGGTACCAGTAATAAATAGGTTTGGCAAGATGAAGGGAGGTAATGCAATTCTCTTGGATTAATTGGTTTAGTGTTAATTTATTGTAGGTGGCTGAAGGGTTGCACAGTGATCTACCAACCCTTGTCTGCCCATCCGATTTGCATATATACATATCTGTGTCAGTTAAGGGTAACCTGTTGTCATTATTGGTATCCTAGGGTCATTTAAGCAAGACTATCTACTGATTAATTCAATCATATTTAAATATTTCTTTTTCTCTTGTACAATCAATAAGGTATAGTGATCATAAAAAAAAATCGAATAAGATATTTTGCATGTTTACACGGTCAATTTTCCAGGATAAAAAATCAAACTCTTGTTGCCAACGTTACGGTTTTATTTTTTTTCATAGGCAGAAGTAAGAATTTTTAACTAAGAAAATGAAATTTACATTATTTAAAGGAACAACAATGTTAACCGGACAAAACCTTCGACTAGACAAAACACACCTATTCTATCAAACGGTGGATATATTATTGAATCTGTTATATATATATATATACCAAGATAAACGAAAAACGGTCCGGTAGGACAAATAACAATTAAAATAAGCAGTGACACATAAAGAGAAACACAACAAAGACTCACTTTTCAATAGTTTGACCGTAATGGCGGTCGTCCTCAGGAGAAGAAGTGAATTGACGGAGGGACGACAGTCAACTAAAGAACTCACTGAGTGAGGGCTAAAGCAGTGCTGCCGCAAAGGAGACAAATAAGAAAGGAAATAGGAAGTCGAGAGCAAAAAGAAAAAAAAATGTTTTTGAAAGGTAAAAAAGGTTACGAAAAGAAAAAATAAAGAAAATATATAGAACAAAAAAAAATATATATATATTTATATAAATAAATAAAAAAAGTAATAAAAGTAAAAAAATAAAAGTAATAAAGTCTCCTTTGCGGCAGCACTGCTTTAGCTCTCACCCAGTGAGTTCTTTAGTTGACTGTCGTCCCTCCGTCAATTCACTTCTCCTGAGGACGACCGCCATTACGGTCGAAATATTGAAAAGTGCGTCTTTGTTGTGTTTCTGTTTATGTGTCACTGCTTATTTTAATTGTTATATATATATATACATTTGTTTCTAGAAATTCAGTAATACCATGGAGTTATTGCGGGAGATTCTTGAAATGTACACCCTATAGATGTCTCTGCCCTAAATATATGTTAGATATACCAGTGCGTATATTGAGATAAAACACGAACTGACACACATACGCACACACCAGGGAAACACCAATAGCAGAGAAACAATTCGGCAGGTGAATGACTTAATTACCGGCCCACAATTCATTGGCGAGGCATTTCCCCACCCCCACTTTCCACCCTCACTGGCTCCAATCAAATTACTCCCTCCCTTAATTCATTCTGCATAGGGGTTGCCTGATGATTGTCTTCAATTTACATGCATTAATCCCAATCCATCTTTTGCTGTTTGTTTTTTCAATGGAGTTTTTTTTTAATTATTTCCTACCCTCTTCTTAATATTTGTGGGTTTTTTTTTCTTTTTGGTCGCATAAATATAGAAATGTAGATTGGATTTATATTTTTTTAATTAAAAGAAGATTAACGTTTTTATTTCTTTATTTTTTCAAATATATATATATCAATCACATTGACAAAAAGAATACACAGAAATGAAACAGAAACTCACTATATATTTCGATGGCCTCGTCATCAGGAGCTCCGTTGGCAGTCGCTCGTGAGCGACTCGTTTCTATCTTCCTGATGATGAGGCCATCGAACTATAGTAGTGAGTTTCTGTTTCATTTCTGTGTCTTCTTTTTATCAATATAGTTTATATAGTTAGTTCGTGATATTGTTTCATTTGATTAGCTATATATAAATTAAAGGATATGATATATATATATATATATATATATATATATATACATAAAAAGATTTCACATAAACATGTGAAATAACAGTCAATGATCATACCACAATAAGAATTGGGAAAACAAAACTAAGATCTTTCAACCGTAACAAGCGGTCTTTGTCAGAGTCAAAGTACATAAAAAAACTTCAGAGCTTAATTGACAATAGCCCGTGCAATAAAAATAAAAATACAAAAATTAGTTCTTAAGTTATCAGACAGAATATTAGATAATAATGCAGTAGCAGCATTAGGATTTAGTTGGGTTTTTGACTCTGACGAAGACCGCTTGATACGTTTGAAAGATCTTAGTCTTGTTTTCCCATTTCTTATTGTGGTTTGATCATTGATATATATATATATATATATATATAATATATATATATATATATATAATATATATAAAGATTTCACATAAACACGTGAGCACCACCCCATAGGCTAGTACTTTAACCACTGAGCTTACATATATATGTAATAAATATGTTTATTTTTATAATCATATATATATATATATATATATATATATATATATATATATATATATGAACCTCCTATATAAGCATATGCTAGTAATATCTTACCTCTTTATTCAGCAATTATACATAGAATTGGTTCCCTCCAGTTTTGAATAGGTATTTATTTAAAAATTAAATTCGTTATAGAGGAACTATTATAGTTGATGCTAACTTTTAATTGGGTTCATAGGTTTTCACATGTTAGTTTTGATGACCGCTTTTAGAATTCCTTCGTCTGTTTTGTTCCAGTCTGAATACTGATTCTGCTGGTTATTGTTCTCGATTGACCTTGTGGCTGAAAGCAGTGGTCAGTTTTGTTTACCTTTGTGCCATTCAATTCACAGTTCAATATATATATATATATTACTTAAAATTCGAAAAGAACGATCCAAACTGGACGCAAATCAGCTCAAAAACGAAGAAAAGCAACACACAGAAAAATAGGCACACTTACGAACTCAAATTTTCGGATGATCCGTCTTCAAGAGAAATTAGATTGGGCTTCCAAGCACGCCGTAAACACAACGGTAGGAAACCCAACCTCTGTATGTTGCTTTTCTTCGTTTTTTAGCTGATATATATATATATATATATATATATATATATATATATATATATATATATATGTATAAATGGGCAGCAAATCTTCTTCTAAACAAATGTTGTTGAAGGCCACAGCGGCTTCAGTATTTACGATCTTTCTCAGTAATTGTTCCTTTTTTCTGAACACTTTCCGGTGTTGAACATTTAATTGGTGGAGTAACTCTCCTAGGTACATTTTAACTACACTGTTTTTGAATACCTTTACTTATCTATATTATATCAAGCTTTCGGCTCACATTAGCCATCATCAGGTAGAAAACAGAACAGAAGGTACTGTACAAAGTAAAACCATATATAGCACTAAACTAAAGTAAAATGGAATAAAATTAGAATAGAAATTAAGCGATAAACAAGACTATAAATAACAACTAATGCAAGGAAGGTTACAACCTGCTAGCGCTCCAAGCGCTCAGTCGGATGAATTAACATTATCACTTTTTAAATTAACATTTTATAAATTTAAAACTAGGGTTAATATTCCTAGAACTAGGAATTACAAACATATCATTGATTTGGCAATTTAGAGAGGGGATTTTTTCCTTAATATACAATGCCTCCAAAATATGCAAATGAAGGGGGTTTTTGTTAGTAATGAGGACAGAAGTTCCATTCACTAGCATTTCCCTCGTTAAACGAGTACCATGTTCTTTCTCCATATGCATTTTTGGTGCTCCGTTAGATAGATGAAGTGTAAGACGCCTCGATAACTTCGTTGCAGTCATCCCAATATATCGTGAGGGAAGGGATTCGCAGCTCCCTTGGGTACATGAGAATTGATATATTAAGTGACTGCGCTGAAGTTCGGGCGTCTCACACTTATTACTGTTTCTAATAAGCAGGCTGTTAGTCCTTTTATTTTTGTAGTAAATGTTGAGCTGGAGTGTATCCTCTTCTTTCGTGGTCTTCACGTGTCCAGATATAATCTTCCTAACAGCTTGCTCTTCCTGTAGGTGTTGGGTAGACATATACGCTCTGTAGTAAATGGGTATTTTCTCACCAGTCCCATTGTCACCACGGTCTGTCTTCGCGTACCATATATATATATATATATATATATATATAAGTATAGGTTGGCAGCAAATCTTCTTGGAGGCATGTTTTGTTAAAATGTACCGCAGCTTCGGCATTAACGACTTTCAAACTAAGCTGTTCCAGTCTCCTGACAGTCTTACGAATACAAGGTGGTAATTCCCAAATAAGTTGCCCAAAGGACATTGAGACACTTTTTAATGTCTCAATTTTTAATAATTAATTGAAACACTCACCAGATGTTTTCTGCATCTAGTGTTCAGTTGGGTTTTTGACTCTGACGAAGACCGCTTGTTACGGTTGAAAGATCTTAGTCTTGTTTTCCCATTTCTTATTGTGGTTTGATCTATATATATATATATATATATATATATATATATATATATATATATATATATATATATATTGATAAAAGTATTAACCCTTAAATAGAAACAAAATTAAAGTTTATCAGGACTCGGTCGGTTCTTCAGGTACAAATTAAACTTTCATTGCCAATGTTTCGGTTTTTTTTTTTAAAACCTTTTTCATAGGCAGATGTAGAGAATTTTGAAACAGTAAAACTAAGTAATGAGACTAAACCACAAACTACTTTTCTTTGTAAAATAATTGTAAAATAACATTTGATAAATCATTGGATTTAAATAGGTTTCTTCTCAGATTTTATGATTGGGGAATTAATTCGATTTGATCGGTCATTGGATTTAAATAGGTTTTTTATCTGATTTGATGATTAGATAATTAAATAGGTTTCTTCTCATATTTGATGATTAGGTAATTAATTCGATTTGATAAATTATTGGATTTAAATAGGTTTGTTGTCTGATTTGATAATGAGGTAATTGATTCAATTTCAGAAATCATTTGATTTAAATAGGTTCTTGTCAGATTTGATGATTAGGTAACTAATTCTATTTGATAAATCATTGGATTTAAATAGTTTTCTTGTCAGATTTGATGATTAGGTAATTAATTCTATTTGATAAATCATTGGAGTTAAATAGGTTTGTTATCTGATTTGATAATTAGGTAATTGATTCCATTCAGAAATCATTTGATTTAAATAGGTTCTTGTCAGATTTGATGATTAGGTAATTAATTCGATTTGATAAATTATTGGATTTAAATAGGTTTGTTGTCTGATTTGATGATTAGGTAATTGATTGTATTTGATAAATCATCTGATTTAATAAACGGCTCATAATGTTCCCTTGCTTCTTTTCGTTATTGAATCACAGTTATTGAGAGGCATCATAGCGTACACGCCTGTTCCAATTGTTCTAAACAATGATTCCTTTAAACAATGGTACGAGAGGATCGTCGATTGATTAACAGCTGCTTATTGTTTGTTTGTATAGGAGCCAGGTCCAACGACAATTCAATTTCTTTCGGCAAATTAAACGTCATCGCTTCCAACGACTATTAGTCAAAAATTTAATTGTATTTGTTTTCGTTTTTATTATAATTGTAACAACTTGTTTGAATTTTCATCATTAATTAGCAAAAATTATATTTTGTTTTTATCATCTTTATTTACAAATATCAATGACCAAACCGCAATAAGAAATGGGAAAACAAGACTAAGATCTTTGAAGCGTAACACTCGGTCTTCGTCAGAGTCAAAAACCCAACTGAACACTAGATGCAGAAAACATCTGGTGAAGAGTTGAGAAGAGTGGGAGGGAAGAGTGGTATTTTAAATGGGTGAAAGCGCAGGAAAGGACTAATGTCCAGAAAGGGATGTTTGGTGAAACAAAGGAGTGCAGTAAGAAAAAGTAAACTTTGTACTTTAGTACTTAACTGTACTCCTTTGTTTCCCCAAACATCCCTTTCTGGACATTAGTCCTTTCCTGCGCTTTCACCCTTTTAAAATACCACTCTTCCCTCCCACTCTTCTCAACTCCTCACCAGATGTTTTCTGCATCTAGTGTTCAGTTGGGTTTTTGACTCTGATGAAGACCGCTTGTTACGGTTGAAAGATCTTAGTCTTGTTTTCCCATTTCTTATTGTGGTTTGATCATTGATTGTTGTTTCACGTGTTTATGTGAAATCGTTTTATTTACAAATATACAACTACGTATATTATGCGTAACAGGCATATGTAGTAATAGATTACACAATAACATCGATGCACATGACCAAACCCCCTGGTTCAACTTCTCACTTTGGTTTTTTTTTTAGTATATTATTGTAATAGTGGATCCCTAGGCCATTTTCTCTTAAGTTGTCTTGGGGGATTCTGGTTAGATGAGGAGGAAGCAAGAATTCGTACAAATGGATTTGGGTGAGAGGAAAGGTTGTTGTGAAATGACTTATAACGATCAGAGACAAGGTTTTGGATGAATGAAATTTTTAGGTCTTTATGAAGGGTGTAGTTTATGACGTAATACGGAGCATTTGTGATAGTGCGGAGAATTTTAGATTGCAATGATTGTATTCTATGAATATTGGATGGCTTTGCACAACCCCATAGTTCAGGAAAAATTATATAAAAAAAAAATAATGCGTGAAAACATAGAGAGTGTTTTGGGAGAAAGATCTACAGTAATCCCTCTGATTATCGCGGTTTTTGGCGACCAGAACAGACAGCCTAAAACACTATGAAATAGTGGCACACCCTCCCATGTTTAACAGAAATTTCCACTTCACTGTAACTAAAGTATAGTAGTATAGTATAAAGTATAATATAGTATAGTAGTCATGAAAAAATACCACTTTTTAAGTCAAAATTGATGTTTTGACGGATTTAATGCTTTAAAGTCCCCAAAGTTCTTTTATGACGTTTCTACTTTACTATAAATAAATTATACTTTCCCGAGTTTTTCTTTATTATTTTCTGAAGTGGTTTTCGTCAGTGTCTCATTAGTGCAGTATCAATGAGATTCTGACGTAAATCAGTTGTTTTGGTTATAAGATCTTAGTCATTTTCTGGTTTTTTTCCCTTGATTTTTCTGAAGTGGTTTTTGTCAAAGTTTCGCTAATGCAGTATCAGTGAGATTGTCATGAAGATCTGTTGTTTTGGTTTAAGGATTTTATTCATTAAATGGATTTTTTTTTTCTGAATTGGTCTTCGTCAGAGTCCTACTAATGCAGTATTAGTGAGTCTGACGAAGATCAGTTCTTTTGCTTTAAATATTTTAGTTATTTTTCTGATTTGATTTTTTTTTTCTGAATTGGTCTTCGTCAGAGTCTCACTAATGCAGTATCAGTGAGACGGTGATGAAGATCAGTTGTTTTAGTTTAAGGATTTATTCAGTCTTCGTCAGAGTCTTACTAATGCAGTATCAGCGAGAGTCTGACGAAGATCAGTTCTTTTGCTTTAAATATTTTAGTTATTTTTCTGATTTTCATTTTTTTTTCCTGAATTGGTCTTCGTCAGAGTCTTACTAATGCAGTATCAGCGAGAGTCTGACGAAGATCAGTTCTTTTGCTTTAAATATTTTAGTTATTTTTCTGATTTTCATTTTTTTTCCTGAATTGGTCTTCGTCAGAGTCTTACTAATGCAGTATCAGCGAGAGTCTGACGAAGATCAGTTCTTTTGCTTTAAATATTTTAGTTATTTTTCTGATTTTCATTTTTTTTTCTGAATTGGTCTTCGTTAGAGTCTTACTAATGCAGTATCAGCGAGAGTCTGACGAAGATCAGTTCTTTTGCTTTAAATATTTTAGTTATTTTTCTGATTTTCATTTTTTTTTCTGAATTGGTCTTCGTCAGAGTCTTACTAATGCAGTATCAGCGAGATCGACGAAGACAGTTCTTTTGCTAATATTTAGTTATTTTTCTGATTTTCTTTTTTTTTCTGAATTGGTCTTCGTCAGAGTCTACTAATGCAGTATCAGTGAGACGTGATGTCAGATCATTCGTTTCAGTTAAGATTCTTCAGTTCGCAGACTAATGCAGTATCAGCGAGAGTCTGACGAAGATCAGTTCTTTTGCTTTAAATATTTTAGTTATTTTTCTGATTTTCATTTTTTTTTCTGAATTGGTCTTCGTTAGAGTCTTACTAATGCAGTATCAGCGAGAGTCTGACGAAGATCAGTTCTTTTGCTTTAAATATTTTAGTTATTTTTCTGATTTTCATTTTTTTTTCTGAATTGGTCTTCGTCAGAGTCTTACTAATGCAGTATCAGTGAGACGGTGATGAAGATCAGTTGTTTTGGTTTAAGGATTTATACAGTATTCGTCAGACTGAATTGTGTTTTTTGATTCATTTTTTGATTTTTTTTTTATTTTGCTGAAATAATCTTTGTTAGAGTTTCACGAATGCAGTAGTCATTTTTCTGATTCCTTTTTTTTCTTCTTTTTCTTAAGTGGTCGTCGTCAGAGTCCCATAATTCAGTATAATCATTTTCTAATTCGTTTTATTTTTTCTAAAGCGGTCTTTGTTAGAGCTTTACTAATGAAGTATAGTCATTTTTCTGATTCTTTTTTTTTTCTGAAGTGATCGTCGTCAGAGTCTCACTAATGCAGTATCAGTGAGATTCTGACGAAGCTGACTTGTTTTGGTGGAAATAGCTTTTTTTTTGTCATTTTTCAGATTTTCTTACTTTGAGTTAGACGTGTGTTTCTTTGTGAGTTCTTGTTATCTCTATGTATAGTTAGTGAGCTTGTTTGTTTGTTCACCCATTTCCCGTGGAGATAGAGACCTGAAATTAAATATATATTATTTATTACCTAAATAACGTTAAATAAAAGAAAATCATCAGGGTAGCAAGTGTATTGCGTGCTCACCGATGACAGTAGTGCAAATGTATTATATATAAATGTAACAACAAACATTTTTTTTTCTTTATTTGTTTTTAATTTTTAACTTTGTTGGAATGGGGCCAGGGTAGCCTACTGGCTTGGGTGCTCGTCGATGACAGTATCAGAAATATATTAAAAATAAATGTAACAAAAAAAATTTTTGAATTTAAAATTTGCGGAATATGAAACTGGAAATAAAATAAAGGCATGGAGCAAGAGTAGCCCAGAGGCTTGCATGCTCGCTGATGACATAAGTGCAAATGTATTATAAATAACATATAGTACATTTAAAAAAGTAACAAATATATAATAAACTACTACATTGGAGGAGATGTATTAAAATTTAGAGGGAACATTGCTCAGAGAGTTTGTGTGTGTGTGACGTAACATTGACGATGTAAGGTAACATTGATGATGTGACGTAACATTGATGATGTGACGTAACATTGATGATTTGGTGAGTGCTTGTTATCTGTATATATAGTTAGTGACTACAATCATACATATAGTTACATCTATGCAATGTAACATTGATGATGTGACGTAGCATTGATGATGTGACGTAACATTGGTGTTAATGTATTTGCGTGGTGTTTGGACGATGAAAAGATAGCAAGAGGTAGATTCTGGCGAGCTTGGAGGAGGGCAGACAGTAATGTCTAGGGAGGGTGCCGAGAAGGTAATGGTCCTCAGAGGTTTATGACCCTGGCTGACCTTGTCTTCTCGGCAGAGGTGGGGGCGGTACCCCAGCTCTGGTGTCTTCACAGTCATCGCTTTCTGCTTCCCCCTTCTAAGAGTCTTAGACCTGCTACCTGCCTCTGTAAGTCATATAAACATGTTTATTTCTCCAAACCACTCACTCCCAGCACTTTGCCCACAGTCTGCACTTGACTTTGATCCACGTTACGTCAAACCACTGTCCACCTGTTCATAATTAATAAACAAGGTTGTGTCTATAAATAGACCAGTTCGTCTATTCAAAGCCTTCTTATGCTATCATACACTCCCAACTATTGTATTGCTCGTATCTATCTTCCTTCTCCTCTGAAGGCATTTACTGCTCCTATACTATACTCTTATCTGTTATAGTGCTCGTATGTTCTGCACTTGTCTGTTATAGTGCTCGTATTTTCTTCTGCTATCTATCATAATGACAGTATGATATACTCTTGCTTGTTATAGTGCTCGTATGTTCTGCACTTGTCTGTTATAGTGCTCAATTCTTTGTTATAGTGCTCATATATTCTGCATTTGTCTGTTTTAGTGCTCGTATTTTCTTCTGCTATCTATCATAATGACAGTATGATATACTCTTGTTTGTTATAGTGCTCGTATGTTCTGCACTTGTCTGTCATAATGACCATATGATCTACAATTCTTTGTTATAGTGCTCATATATTCTGCATTTGTATGTTATAGTGCTCGTATTTCCTTCTGTTATCTATCATAATGACAGTATGATATACTCTTGTTTGTTATAGTGCTCGTATGTTCTGCACTTGTCTATTATAGTGCTCGTATGTTCTGCACTTGTCTGTCATAATGACCATATGATCTACAATTCTTTGTTATAGTGCTCATATATTCTGCACTTGTCTGTTATAGTGCTCGTATTTTCTTCTGTTATCTATCATAATGACAGTATGATATACTCTTGTTTGTTATAGTACTCGTATGTTCTGCACTTGTCTGTTACAGTACTCGAATGTTCTTCTGTTACCTATGATAATGACAGTATGCTCTACTCTTGTGTCTTATAGTGCTCGTATGTTCTTCTTTTGCCTGTCATAATTATAGTATGATCTACTCTTGTTAGTTATAGTGCTCGTATGTTCTTCTGTTAACTGTGATAATAACAGTATGATCTACTCTTCTTTGTTATAGTGCTCATATAGTCTGCATTTGTCTATTGTAGTGCTCGTATGTTCTTCTAATACATGTCATAACGACAGTATGATGTACTCTTGGCTGTTATAGTGCTCGTATTTTCAGTGTTGTCTGTCATAGACCGTATGATCTACAATTCTCTGTTATAGTGCTCATATTCTGTATTTGTCTGTTATAGTGCGCGTATTTCCTTCTGTTGTCTGTCATAATGGTGGTATGATCTACTCTTGTCAGTTATAGTGCTCGTATGTTCTTCTGTTACCTGTTATAATGAAAGAATGTTCTACTCTTGTCTGTTATAGTGCTCGTATGTTCCTCTGTTACCTATCATGACGACAATATGATCAAGTATTGTCTGTTATAGTGCTCATATGTTCTTCTGTTACCTATCATGAAGGAATGATCTATTCTTGTCTGTTATAGTGCTCGTATGTTCTTCTGTTACCTGTTATACGACAATATGATCAACTCTTGTCTGTTGTAGTGCTCGTATGTTCTTCTGTTACCTATCATGAAGGAATGATCTATTCTTGTCTGTTATAGTGCTCGTATGTTCTTCTGTTACCTGTTATACGACAATATGATCAACTATTGTCTGTTGTAGTGCTCGTATGTTCTTCTGTTACTGCCATTATGACAGTATGATCTACTCGTCTTTGTTACAGTGCTCATATGTTCTGCACTTGTATGTTAATAGTCATCATATATTCTACACTTGTCTCTTATAGTGCTCGTATGTTCTTTTGTTGTGTGCTATAGTGTTCGTATGTTCTTCTGTAGTTTGTCATAATGACTATTATCTACTCCTCTCTATTGAATGTAGTCTTTGTAAGTTCTTCTATTTATTGTTATGGTGCTTATAGTTCCTTCACTTTGTCTGCTATAGTGTACGTCTGTTCTTATGTTGTCTGCCGTAATGACGGTATGATCTACTCTTCAGTGTTATAGTGCACGTATGCTCTGTCCTTGACTGTAATAGTGCTGGTATGCTATAATAGCATTATGGTGCTGTAATAGTCATAATGCTGTTATGATCTACTTATGAACAAGCGGTCTTCGTCAGAGTCAAAAACCCAACTGACACAAGCGGTCCTCGTCAGAGTCTTATCTGCAACGCCAGGTAGCAAGGACTGCTGCCAAAATTTTCAAATCTTGTTATAGAATAAGATATATTCTATATATATATTCTATATATATATATTCTATATGAATTAAATACCACAATAAACAATATATATTAATTAAAATGCTCTAAGACCTTTCATCACAACATCATCAGAGAGCTAAATGAAACAACAACAAAAAGCCCCTAATGGTTGTATTTATATCAATTTATATTTCATTAATTTTTTTAGTTTCATTTAGCTCTCTAATGATGTTGTGACGAAAGGCCTAAGAGCATTTTATTTAATATATATTTGTTTATTGTATATTTAATTTATATATTATATCAAGAGTTATTGTTGATTGTTAAGTTATATATATATTATATATCCCTTCTTTGCCATATATGTACGGGTTGATCAAGACACATAAAGATAATATATATATATATATATATATATATAATAAAAACATGATTTCACATAAACACATGACATAACAATCAATAATCAAACCAAAGGAAGTAAAGTGGATTTTTGACTCTGACGAAGATCTTAGTGTTATTTCCGTTTCCATTTCTTTGTGGTTTGACCATTGGTATAATTATATATATATAATTAAAGTTACAACTAGGAAACACAGAAAAGACACTAATACTGTTGATTCTCGATCTTTTCGGCTTTCTTGACGTCTTCAGGAGAGAAGAAAACGAAAAAAAGAAGAATAAACACAGAAGAGGAGATGTGAAAGCATCCACCGACCGACACAAAGTCGGTAAATATATATATATATATATATATATATATGTGTGTGTGTGTGTTTGTGTGTGTGTGTGTGTTTGTGTATGATGGCAGCAGATCTTCTTTCAAACATGTATTATTAAAGTTGGCAGCAGCTTCTGCGTTGACCAATTTATGGCTGATTTTTTTTTCTAGTTTCCTCACTAGTTTACGGTAACTCTCGCGAGAGTTACCGTAAACTAGTGAGGAAACTAGAAAAAAAAATCAGCCATAAATTGGTCAACGCAGAAGCTGCTGCCAACTTTAATAATATATATATATAATATATATATATCAATGATCAAACCCAAATAAGAAATGGGAAAACAAGACTAAGATCTGACGAAGACCGCTTGTTACGGTGAAAGATCTTAGTCTTGTTTTCCCATTTCTTATTGTGGTTTGATCATTGATTGTTGTTTCACGTGTTTATGTGAAATCTTTATATAATATATATATATATATATATATATAATATATATATATATACATACTTCGTATAAAATGAAAGGTCTGTGTGGACAATAAACACTTTAACACAGAGAAAAGAACACAGAAAGACACTACACAACTCACTTCGATATTTCGACATCCGTCGTCATCAGGAAAAGTGCGAAGTACTCGCGTTGAGAAGCAAACTGCTACTCCTACAGTTTGCTGAGTAGCAGTTTGCTTCTCAACGCGAGTACTTCGCACTTCTTCCCGATGACGGCGGATGTCGAAATATCGAAGTGAGTTCTGTAGTGTCTTCCTGTGTTCTTTTCTCTGTGTTAAAGTGTATATATATTTAGGACAGAGTAGCCCAATGACATGATACTCGTCTCTGGACTAGTAAATGCGGAGTTCAATATCCACTGATGTTTGTTATGATTGATAATATCAAATCATTTGTCACTTATCTTTTTGGTTAATTGTATACATACTATCAAGTTTTAGTGTTTTATTTTAGTTACTCCCTACTGCTATATAACTGACTGAAGATTTTTTATGTTTCAGGTAAGTGGCAGAACGATTTCTTCAGACATGGTGAGGGTGAGTAATATCACTTGTTCAGCACTCTTTGCTAGATACAGTGTCATGGACGCGTGTATTTACGGTAAACCTACAGTTCAAAGTCATGGTCGAATTCCTGCTATATTGACAGGTTGTCGTTATGACCTTGTGTAAGTGATATTTAAAAACATGGTACATTTAACACTGGCATAATCAAGGGAATATTTAATGGAACAGACTATGATGACGGGTATCATCAGCATCATAAGATTTAATCACGCGATCATGGATCACTCGGCACACAAACACTCTTGCCATCACCAGAACATTGATTCATACGATAACTAGACTCATCATCAGAATATTTAGTTTATATTTAACACTTAAAGCACGACCACTAGTATCATCATCAGAACAATGTTCCTTAGGATTACTGGTGTCGTCATCGTATAACTATCACTGGTATCATCATCAGAATATTTAATCATTTGATTAATGGTTTCATCGTCAGAAAATTTAAGTACATGATAACTAGAATCATCCCCAGAATATTTACATTATATTTATCTCTGAATGCGCGATAACTAGTATCATCATCAGAATATTCAACCATATGATTACTGGTTACATCGTCAGAACATTTGCTTACACGATCACTGGAATCATCATCAGAATGTTTACATATATATTTATAACTGAATGCATGATCACTAGTATCATCCTCAGAATATTCAACCACATGATTACTGGCTACATCGTCAGAACATTTAATTACACGATCACTGGAATCATCATCAGAATATTTTCATTATATTTATCACTGAATGCGCGGTCACTAGTATCATCATCAGAATATCAACCACATGATTACTGGCTACATCGTCAGAACATTAACACACGATACAGGAATCATCACCAGAATATTTACATATATTTATCACTTAACACTCATATGATATATGATATATGAAATATACATATATTTATCATTGAATGCGCGATAACTAGTATCATCATCAGAATATCAACCACATGATTACTGACTACATCGTCAGAACATTAATACACGATACAGGAATCATCACCAGAATATTTACATATATTTATCATTGAATGCGCGATAACTAGTATCATCCTCAGAATATTCAACCATATGATTACTGGCTACATCGTCAGAACATTTACTTACACGATCACTGGAATCATCATCAGAATATTTTCATTATATTTATCACTGAATGGCGGTCACTAGTATCATCATCAGAATATCAACCACATGATTACTGGCTACATCGTCAGAACATTAACACACGATACAGGAATCATCACCAGAATATTTACATATATTTATCACTTAACACTCATATGATATATGATATATGAAATATACATATATTTATCATTGAATGCGCGATAACTAGTATCATCATCAGAATATCAACCACATGATTACTGACTACATCGTCAGAACATTAATACACGATACAGGAATCATCACCAGAATATTTACATATATTTATCATTGAATGCGCGATAACTAGTATCATCCTCAGAATATTCAACCATATGATTACTGGCTACATCGTCAGAACATTTACTTACACGATCACTGGAATCATCATCAGAATATTTTCATTATATTTATCACTGAATGCGCGGTCACTAGTATCATCCTCAGAATATTCAACCATATGATTACTGGCTACATCGTCAGAACATTTACTTACACGATCACTGGAATCATCATCAGAATATTTACACTTATTTATCACTGAATACGTGATCACTAGTATCATCATCAGAATATTCAACCACATGATTACTGGTTACATCGTCAGAACATTTACTTACACGATCACTGGAATCATCATCAGAATATTTACATATATTTATCACTGAATGCGCGGTCACTAGTATCATCATCAGAATATTCAACCATATTTTTAAATGGCTTCATTTATTGTCACGATATCAGGTATAATTACCATTTAATCATATGATCAATCTATCTTCAGATTACTTTATTACACGTTCATTGGTAGCATCGTCAGAATATTGAATCACACAGCACACGATCACTTGTACCATCACCACAACTTTTAGTCACAGGGTCACTGATATCACAACTATAATATTAATCACTAGACACACTATCAATGATATCAACAGGGCTATATTTAGTCCAGGACACAAAAATTATTAGTATTTTTACCAGAATATGTAAAACGCAGGCATTGCTATATCGCGACTAAATTTAATCACAAGGCATACAGATAACACGAATATACAGATGCAGTGTTCACTCTGTTGTTTTGTTGTTGGCAAACTATAGAATAACACAATCTGGTGATTCTGTTTTAGCCTATATTCATTACTAGTGTATAACTATCGATAATTTTACATTACTCAAATTAATTTTCAGTGAAGCAGCAACATTAATTATACATATAGCTCTGAACAAGCATTGTAAATAGAGGAGGAGATATATCCATTGAACAATGCCCCAAAGTGATACAACTAACTGCAACCGCCAGCCAGTGGTCTTTGTGGAGCAATTTTCTGGTCGGTTAATTATCGAAAGGGTTGTTTGGAGGGGTGAGAGAACTGGTGCAGGAGACAGCGGGGGAGGATCCACCCCCCGGGCACTCGGGGCGCAGGCTTACCCTCCCCTCTTCACATGTGCTTTCTATTATAATATATATATATATATCGAATATCCAGTTGGGTTTTTGACTCTGACGAAAACTGCTTGTTACGGTTGAAAGATCTTAGTCTTGTTTTCCCATTTCTTATTCTGGTTTGATCATATATATATATATATATATATATATATAATATATGATGTAATTTTCTTGAGGTTTGAGGTCCAATGATTAAAACTAGTCCATTTGCCGACGTTTCGACATATATTTATGTCATCTTCAGGGCTACAACATGATGAATATGACATAAATATATGTCGAAACGTCGGCAAATGGACTAGTTTTAATCATTGGACCTCAAACCTCAAGAAAATTACATCATATAAATATTGGGTCAAGAAAACAAATCATGATATATATATATATATATAGTTCAATATAGACAAAGAAACATAAAGAAATCAAAAGAACACACTTACAGTCTCTAATTTTCGGTTTGAACCGTCTTCAGGAGAGATAAAAGAGGGAAACCAAGCCCACTGGTTTCTTTGTCAATATTGAACTATATTTGTCCGTTTTGGATCGTATTTCCAACGAAAAACTATATATATATATATATCAATGATCAAACCACAATAAGAAAATGGGAAAACAAGATTAAGATCTTTCAACCGTAACAAGCGGTCTTCGTCAGAGTCAAAAACCCAACTGATTATTTGACGTGTTTATGTGAAATATTTTTATATATATACACTTTTTCGTTGGAAATACGATCCAAAACGGACAAATATAGTTCAATATAGACAATGAAACATAGAGAAATCAAAAGAACACACGTACAGTCTCTACATTCAATTGATGATTCATTCGATTGATTTTAAATAAAATAAATTCAAACGAAAGAAACACACAGAAAGACACAGACATTACTCACATCGATATTTTGACCATCGTCATCATCAGGAGGTGTGAAGAATATATATAATATATAATATATATATATATATATAAATATTGATATATAAAAGTATCAACCGTGGAATAGAAAGAAAACTAAAGTTTATCGAGACTCAGTCAGTTCTTCACGTTCAAATTAAACTCTCATTACCAATGTTTCAGTCTTTATTTATAACCTTTTTCATAGTCAGAAGTATACATTTTGAAACAGAAAAACTAATTATTCTCATGTGTTCATTCAAACTACAGTTGTTGGTTGAAATCCACATACTATTTTTCTTTGTAAAATAATTTGTAATGTAATACTTAGTTTTTCTGTTTCAAAATTTATACTTCTGCCTATGAAAAAGGTTTTAAATAAAAACCGAAACGTTGGCAATTAGAGTTTAATTTGAACCTGAAGAACTGACTGAGTCCCGATAACTTTAGTGTTGTTTATATATATAAAGTTATTAAATAATAATGGACTACAATACTCTAATAATAATAATAATAATAATAATAATAATGATTGGAGTATTTGATGATAAAAGATGGAATGCATAGACAAGGGACTTATTAAAGATTATCTTTTCTGATTAAGGCCAGGTGCACTGCGCGTACTTAATAACCAAATATGGCCTTCTTTAGAGGCTCGTCGAGTGATATCTTTGCAGTCAGGGGGGATTTCCATTATAGGGGATTCCTTTAATGAGTGCTTCAGGTTACAGATTCTGCGACAAATCGCAGAATGATAATTTGCGTGATTATAATGACGCCTATAATCAATCAATAGTCTTACTTATAATCGCATGATTATATGATTATAATAATTACATACTATTCAATATTTACTTAATTATATTCATATTATTTATTGAGATGAGAAGAAATGAATAACCAATCGATTATATCAATTTTGCTATTTATCAAATCAATATATGGATGATTTCAATTTGGATTAATTTATTTTAATATTCTTTATTAAGAGAATTACATTCGTGTTTTGACAGGGTGTGCCTATAGATATTATGAAACATATGATAAATAAATATATTTTTCGGGAAAGGCAATAGAATTGATTGACGTTAATATAGAAGAAAAGAGGTTTATATTGTTTCTGAAGGGGGGGGGGGGTGTTGAGTTATTTTGATAGACGTATTAGTAAGTCACAACAATGGTGGTGGAAGTTGTTTTTGTCTAGATAAGACTTGGTTAGGTAGAGGGGAGTGGGGGTGGGGGGGGGTTGTTGTATAGAGGTTTTGGGTGCGATGGTGGGATTTGTTTGGGGGTGGGTTCTCAGGACTGTGGATACTGGCGAAGGGGAGTCTTTTGTGACAGAAACAATCTACTACCCTTCTCTGTAATTTTCAAACTAAGTTGTAACAAGTTATTACTCTCTCTCTCTCTCTCTCTTACTCTCTCTTTCGCTTTATTTGTTGATGTGGATAAAAAGAGATATTAAATCCGCGCATGTGCTTTCTAACTAAAGCATTAACTCCTTTGATTTACACTATGCTTGAAATTAAATATAAAATATATATTTTTTGTTTCATAAATAAAAAGATTTCACATAAACACGTGAAATAACAATCAATATGATCAAACCACAATATGAAATGGGAAAACAAGAAAGACTAAGATCTTTCAACAGTAACAAGCTGTCTTCGTCAGTAACAAGTTATTAATCTCTAAGTTGTCTCTAAGTTAGAAGCAGCTGGGTTTTTAACTCGGACGAAGACCGCTTGTTACGGTTGAAAGATCTTACGTCTTGTTTTCTCATTTCATATTGTGGTTTGATCATTTTTTTTTTGTTTGATATATATGTTTTGTGATTGATTTTGCTAAATAAAGAAGGGATATTTGTTATAGGTTAGGTTGCAGTGGTAGTCCCACAGGGGAACACACATTGGCCTAGCATTGGCCCTTTGTGATACCACACAATGAAGATTGATTCTACACTGGGAGTCCTAAATTTTGCCTAATTCAAATGTATTTAGAGTAGGGATCTTTAATGAGTACCTGACATCGTACAGGCTCGGGACCGACGGTTTAACGTCCTTCTCCGATGGACGATGTGCTCAGATTTATTCACCTCCCGCGTGAATAAATCGAGTGCCAGGCGGGGATCGAACCCTGGTCCTATCAGTTCAGAGGCGAGCATACTAACAACTGAGTTAACCTGACCCCTTATTTGTTGTTAGGATACTCCTCAGTACTACCAACATACAGAAAAAAAATCATGTTTTTCTATGAAATATCACACGAGTATGTAAAAGTAATTGCGTGTTTTACTGTAGTATAAGTAAACTATAGTGATAATCGAAAAATGAGATCTTGAGATTGTGATGGATTTTTGAGGTCCCCGAAGTTTTTTTTTGACATTTTTTGTTTACTAGAAGAAAGGAACAATTATCCGGAAAAGAATTTCGAGATTTTGACGGATATACATTTTTTGAGACCTTCATAGTCCTTTATGACGTTTTTTACGTTACTCTATGTAAAGTATAGTGATCGTCAAAAAATTCGATTCTGTTAAGAGATTATGACTGATTTACATGTTTTGAAGCCTTTATAGTAGTCCTTTATGGCGTTTTTACATTACTCTAAGTCAGCGGTTCCCAACCTTTCAAATATAGCGACCCATTTTAGAACAAGCAATCAGGAAGCGACCCCAATCGTTAAAATATCTTTTATACATTTATTTTTTCTAAAAGAAACTGGCATATATTGCAATTTATTAGTGAAGTAACTGTATATTCCTTAAATATATGATTAATATAGAATTTATTCATTAATTTCAAAGCTCCTACAAAACATTAATTAATTGCAAATCAATTTCAAAGTATTCAAACAAACAAATTTCATACCGTTATGTAACTTTACTAAAGTATGTTTATGAACTGACCTTAATGAGACGGCTGGTATTGTAGCTTTTTAGTTAGCAATTCTATCCTGGGCTCCTTTGTCGATATGGCACACCTCAAGTCGTGTTCCACATCTAATTTATTTCGGTCTGCAGTTTAATCAGATATTTTTTTCGATCTATTGATCTATTGATGCTTGTATATTTTTGCATAACTTTTGAAGTAGTGTTTTTTTTTACGTCCAAACCACATAAGAAAAGAGAAAGAAGACTAAGGTCTTTCAAGTGAAACGAAACATGTTCAATACATGTCTCGGACGTTATGTTCAGTGACTTAATGAACTGTTACATTTAGTTTGATAGTGTGAATTTATATAATTGTCTTAATTTTATTTTATAATGTTATTTATTTAACTGTCTTCTGTTTTTACCGTGTTTAATATAATATTCACGTTCGGGTCAAAATCAATTGGCGACCCCATGGCATTGGTGTCACGACCCCGTTTGGGGTTGCGACCCACAGGTTGGGAACCACTGCTCTAAGTAAAGTATAGTGATCGTTAAAAAATTCGATTCTGTTTCGAGATTT
>JAPFBL010001146.1:0-56824 GCA_026182355.1 Hermatobates lingyangjiaoensis | reverse complement strand
TCTTCTCTCTCCCTTTCTTCCCTCTCTCTTCTCTTCCTCCCTCTCTCTCTCCCTCTGTCCCTCCCCCTCTCTGCCCCCTCCCTCCCCCTTCCCCTCTCTCCTCTCTCTCACTGTCTTGTCCCTTTCTCTTCTGTCTTCTGTCCTCTCTCTCCTCTCTCTCTCTCTCTCTCTCTCTCCTCTCTCTCTCCCCTTCCCCCCCCTCCTCCACCCTCCCCCCCTTCTCCACCCTCTCTCTCTCTCTCTCTCTCTCTTGCTTCTCCCCCCTCTTTCTTTCTCCCATTCTTCTTCTTACCCCCCCCCTCCCCCTTTTATCCTCCATCTCTTTCTCTCTTCTTCTTATCTTTCATCTTATTTCTTTTTTTTCTTATCTCTTTTCCTTTACACAGAACCTTTCTGACTCCTTTGTAGCACTTTACTTCTATAGGGTTCAGGTAGTACTATACCTGAATCCTCTTAGAAGGACGATGTACTCGGATTTTTCACCTCAATAAATCATTGTCGATGGTGGGTATTGAACCTTGGATCTACCAATCCAGAGGTGAGCACGAGGCCACGGAGCTAACTTGTCCCCTAATATAATGTTTCTTTATTATTTCTAACTGTTACTAATCCTAACAGTTATTTAATTACTAATTGATGTAATTTATAGTAATTAATACGACTAGTAAGGGAAAAGGGTGAATACGTTGTTAGAAACAGAAGCTCTCTGTTTATAGGCTGTCCTGAACAGATGCTATCAACCCATGTCCGACTACTGTTGCTTAGTATCAATAAATAACCCCAGACTTTATGGGGGCTGTCCAACCAATGCTTCTCTCAGCCACTAAACTGTTTTCTTATTTAATGCCAACCAATGTTTATTCGTGTTGATTGACGTTAAAAAAAAAACAACACACTATTGAAATACCGATCTGATTCTACAAAAAAGTTTTGTTTATTATGTAAATTTCTTTCTGACACTGTATCTCATTGATCGTTTTTCATTTTTATGTTCTTTCTTTCATGTATCCATTCTCACTCTCTCTCTCTCTCTCTCTGTCTCTCTCTCTCTCTCTCTGTCTATATCTCTATCTCTTCCCCCCCCCCTCTCTCCCTTCTGCAATGAGGTATTCTTAATCATTATATAACTGATGTAAAATTTTGATTATATTTTGTTCTACTAGTTATTTGAAGAATCATAGTTCTTTTTGAAGAGTTTCACAAACATTTTGATTTATACATTATAGAGATACTCACACACTGAGAATTGTTATATGCCTTACGATAATTATAATTAGATGTTGAACACAAGGCTAAGATAGAAGGAGGTTTTGTGATAGTGGTTGTTGAGGTGGTGGGGGAGGAAGGCGTTATCAATTGTGAGCATTAGTGAACGCTTAAGCGACTCTGATAAAGCAAGAGCCTATACTACTGGTAGTAGTGCTACTCCTCCGCTTGGGGGGGGGTCTTATCTCACAGACAACCCAGATTTATTTCCGTATCCTCCTACTAATGTATTCATTAGCCCCCCCCCCCCAGGCAGCGTCTGACTTGTCTTGTTTATTATCTGCCGACTCATCACATCCTTGTAATTCCAACAAAACTTCTTTTTTTTACACAAACTAATAATTTCAATTTTCTTTCAATTTCAAACAAAAAGAACAAATTATATCTGGTTTTTATTACTCTTTTTTTAGATTGAAACTCTGAATGACTCCTGGTAATATCGAATATAAATTGCCTAAACGACTAGGTAACATACATAAAGATATTGAACAACTGGAGTTAAGCTACTATGAGCGTAGTGACTATTTGGATAGGTAACACCACATATTTTTGGTGTACTATTCATACAGTGATATCGAATATAAATTGTCTAAACGACTAGGTAACACCCAGAAAGATATTAAACCACTGAAGTTATGCTACAATGAGCGTAGTGACTGCTTGGATAGGTGACACGACATATTAATGTAATGCCATTGTTCCAGTTATATCGAATATAAATTACCTCAACGTCTAGGCAAACTTTATGAAGATATTGAATATCTGTAGTAAAGCAATATTGGTCGTCCTTACTATTTGGATAGGTGACACTACATATTAATGTAATGCCATTGTTCCAGTTATATCGAATATAAATTACCTCAACGTCTAGGCAAACTTTATGAAGATATTGAATATCTGTAGTAAAGCAATATTGGTCGTCCTTACTATTTGGATAGGTGACACTACATATTTTTGGTGTAGTATTCATACAGTGATATTGAATATAAATTATCTAAACGACTAGGTGACACCCATAAAGATATTGATAAACGAAGTTAAGCAATATTGGGCATAGTTACTGTTTGGATAGGTGACACCACATATTATTGTTATACCATTGATCCAGTTATATCGAATATAAATTACCTAAACGACTAGGTAACACCCAGAAAGATATTAAACCACTGAAGTTATGCTACAATGAGCGTAATGACTGCTTGGATAGGTGACACGACATATTTTTGGTGTACTAATCATACAGTGATATTTAATATAAATTACCTAAACGACTAGGTAACACTCAGAAAGATATTGAGCCACTGAAGTTAAGCTACAATGAGCGTAGTGACTAATATACTTGGATAGTGACACCACATATTTTTGGTGTACTATTCATAATGTGATATCGAATATAAATTACCTAAACGACTAGGCAAGCCTTATAAATATATTGAATCTCTATAGTTAAACAATATTAGGCATATTTCTGTTTGGATGTGTGACACCACATATTATTTTTATACCATTAATCCAGTTATATCAAATATAAATTACCTAAACGATTAGGTAACACACATAAAGATATTGATCAATGAAGTTAAGCTACAATGAGCATAGTGACTGCTTAGATAGGTGACACCACATATTTTTGGGTTACTATTCTTACAGTGATATCAAATATAAATTATCTAAACGACTAGGTGACACCCATAAAGATATTGATAATTGATAAAAGCAATATTGGGCGTAGTTACTGTTTGGATAGGTGACACCACATATATTCTTATACCATTGTTATATCGAATATAACTGGAATAATATTACCTAAACGACTAGGTAAACCTTATAAAAATATTGAATCTCTATAGTTAAACAATATTAGGCATATTTCTGTTTGGATGGGTGACACCACATATTATTGTTATACCATTAATCCAGTTATATCGAATATAAATTACCTAAACGACTAGGTAACACACATAAAGATATTGATCAATGAAGTTAAGCAATATTGGGCATAGTTACTGTTTGGATAGGTGACACCACATTTTATTGTTATACCATTGATCCAGTTGTATCAAATATAAATTACCTTAACGACTAGGCAAGTCTTATAAATATATTGAATCTCTGTAGTTAAGCAATATTGGGCGTAGTTACTCTTTGGATAGGTGACACCACATATATTGTTATACCATTGATCCAGTTATATCAAATATAAATTACCTAAACGACTAGGCAAGCCTTATAAATATATTGAATCAATGTAGTTAAGCAATATTGGTCATACAGTGATATCGAATATAAATTACCTTAACGACTTAGCAAACCTTATAAAGATATTGAATCTTTGTAGTTAAGCAATGTTGGGCGTAGTTACTGTTTGGATAGGTGACACCACATACATTGATTAAAAAGTCCATTGATTAAAAAGTGCCGAATAATAAAATGAATTTCTGTTTCTCTCCTTCTATACCAAAAAACACACACTTGTGGATATCAGGTACAAAAATAAACGTATATTTTTCGAAATAAAATTTTTTCGTGATCGTCACGCTTTACGTATAATTGATTAAATGGACTTTAGGGACCTCAAAACACATATATTATATTGTAATAATATTGTGTACTATAATTGATAACTATTTAACTGAAATCATTGTTATATTTTAGTGAAATATTAATTTCAAATGAAAATTTCTGAAAATAATTTTTATGAAAAATTTGCAATATTTTAATATTATAAAATGTTTTGTTTGATAAGAGCAATAGAAAGCTTGCATTGCATTAATGGTATATGGATGAGAGAGAGCAGATTGTGAATTAGCAAGCCTGTCTAGAGAGTTATCTATTATGGACAAGGAGAGACATATCTGTGTGTAATGGGCGAGAGGGTGTAGAAGAGACGTGTTCTAACACGTATCGCCAATGCATACACATGAATCAGCCGAATAGGCTTGTGTTGCTGAATAAGAAAATCAGTAATGACACAGCTGTCTGGCTGATAAAGCCCCCCCCCCCCCCCCCCCACCCACACACTCTCGGAAGATCGCCTGGTTTCCTGTATATAGGATTAAAAAGCGATAGATCAGTGTGCAAAACCTTCGCGAAATCTCGCTTATCAGTCATTACCCCACGCACACTCGTCTTAACGTCGAATTTAAACCAACAGCCATGCCTACTTTAATATTATATATATATTTAATATATATATTATATATATATATAGTATAGGTGTGTTCTCTAATCGGGGTTCGGTCAATTTTCCAGGAAAAAAATCAGACTCTCGTTGCCAACGTTTCGGTTTTATTTAAAACCTTTTTCATAGGCCTACAAACAAAGGATAATAAGAAATCAATATCAACATCAAACATATACACAATATGAAAATGGATTTGTTAAATCATGAATATTACAAGCAGAAATATTTCAAGATACATAAAACAATATTACTTACAAAGTAAGAATTTTTTAACTAAGAAAATGAATTTACATTTTTAAAGGAACAACAATGTTAGCCGGACAAAACTTCGACTAGACTAATAAGATAACATTACAAATAACCTCAACATGTTCACTCAAGGAACTAAATAAATCAAATTTCACTAAACCTCAGCACAACACTCCAAATAAATATTACTTAAATTAGTAATATCACTTCTATGATTAATCGAACTTAGATCCTTTTTAATATATAACATCTCAAGTGTCTTCCTTCTTTGCTCATCTTTTTCTTTTTCTATTATAGTTGTATCTTCAAAATCGAACGTGTGACCTTCGTTTATTGCATGCCCAGCTAAGGCTGTTGCGTTACTTTTATTTGTTCTTATGGAATAATTATGTTTACAACCTTTCTTTGAGAAAACGACTAGTTTCACCATAGTAACACTTGTCACAGTCTTTACATTTGATGGCATAAATGAGGTTACTTTGTAACTCCTTCGGTTTTTTTCTTTCAAATTTGAAAATAAAGATTTATTTTTTCTTTTATTAAAAATGCCAGTGTAACTTCAGGTACGTTTCGTTTGAACACTTTTCTAATTGATTGTGATAAGCCCTCAAATAAGGAAATTTGAAATACTTCCTATTTATAACTTCCAGTTCAGCATGATCTTCATTTGAATGTGCTGTTGCTGTCTTAAATATCTTAACCAATATCGTTCAACTAAGTTCTTCGGATAACAATTTTTCTGTAACAATAATTTCCCCTTTTTTATTTTCATTTAGAAAACATGGACTACTTATTTCAATAACTTTTTTAACCAAATTTTGGACGCAATTTAATTTTTGGGTTTATAGCATGAGAAGAATGGTAGTTCAGGATTCTTGCAGCACTGGTAGGTTTTTTAAACCAATCCGTTAAGATATTGCCATTTTCACCTCTTATAACTTTCACATCTAAGAATGGCAGATTTCCATCTTTCTCTACTTCACAAGTGAATTGTAGACGATTATGAAAAGAATTAAATTATTTAATGCATTCTCTTCTTCTCCCCTTTTCAATAATTAAAAAACAAATCGTCCACATATAATTTAATAAATTTCACCTTCGTACCTAATTTATTGATACTGTTTTCCAATAGTTAATCATAATATATTTGCGAGAACTGGTGAAATTGGTGATCCCATTGGTAATCCATATTTTTGTTTATAAATAGTACCATCAAAGGTGAAATACCTTGTTCACATATAAGGTCCAGTATAGAAAGGAAAACCTTTTTCGACATTCCATCCTGTGAATAATTTATTCCACTGTTTATTTACTAAATCAAATGCTAGATCTAAAGGTATATTAGTAAACAACGACTGAACATCTAGTGAAATCATAATTACGTCATCACTTAGTATTTGATTTGAAAGGGCTTGTTTGAATTCTAATGAATTTTTTACATTCAATTCATTCTTGTTAGTAATGTAACTAAGATATTTCTCTATATATTTAGACAGTTCAATGTTGGACTTCCAATGAACGACACGATAGGACGGAGAGGAAAAACCTGGCTTGTGTAGCTTCACTAAACCATATATTCTTGGTGCTATTCCATTGTAAGATTTTAATTTCGAAGCTTGACGTAGATCTATACATAGTGTCTTCTCAGTTCATCAACTATCTTGTTTACTTTATTTCGTAATGTTGATGAAGGATCTCTTCTTGTGATTGAATATGTTTCACTATCTTCTAAGAGAGTTTTCATTTTTTCTTTATACTCTTCTTTTTTGATTATCACAGTATTACCAGATTTGTCACTTTTACAAACCACAATTTCTCTATGTTCTCTTAAAAACTTATAAGTTTTCTTATAGCAACTTTCTATACATGCATTTTGCCTTTTAATCGATTTGAAAAATTATTTAATCGGTTTCCGTGGTTTGTAATTATATTTACACATTGGCTTCTAATTGTATCACTGTTTTCCATATTTAGGGATGAAAAAATCTTTTCTAAATCTCCTATAATATCAAATGTAGGAATATCTTCTTTTTTACCAACTTCAATTGCAAATTTTTCTCCTAATGAGAGTAAATGAAGACTATCCCTAGGAATTTCAACATTGGTTAAATTAGTTACAGCCAAATCTCCAGATTGGAAAACTATTGGAAAACAGTATCAATAAATTAGGTACGAAGGTGAAATTTATTAAATTATATGTGGACGATTTGTTTTTAATTATTGAAAAGGGAGAAGAAGAGAATGCATTAAATATATTTAATTCTTTTCATAATCGTCTACAATTCACTTGTGAAGTAGAGAAAGATGGAAATCTGCCATTCTTAGATGTGAAAGTTATAAGAGGTGAAAATGGCAATATCTTAACGGATTGGTTTAAAAAACCTACCAGTGCTGCAAGAATCCTGAACTACCATTCTTCTCATGCTATAAACCAAAAATTAAATTGCGTCCAAAATTTGGTTAAAAAGTTATTGAAATAAGTAGTCCATGTTTTCTAAATGAAAATAAGAAAAGGGTGAAATTATTGTTACAGAAAAATTGTTATCCGAAGAACTTAGTTGAACGATATTGGTTAAGATATTTAAGACAGCAACCAGCACATTCAAATGAAGATCATGCTGAACTGGAAGTTATAAATAGGAAGTATTTCAAATTTCTTATGTTGAGGGCTTATCACAATCAATTAGAAAAGTGTTCAAACGAAACGTACCTGAAGTTACACTGGCATTTTATAATAAAAGAAAAATAAATCTTTATTTTCAAATTTGAAAGAAAAAATACCGAAGGAGTTACAAAGTAACCTCATTTATGCCATCAAATGTAAAGACTGTGACAAGTGTTACTATGGTGAAACTAGTCGTTTTCTCAAAGAAAGGTTGTACCAACATAATTATTCCATAAGAACAAATAAAAGTAACGCAACAGCCTTAGCTGGGCATGCAATAAACGAAGGTCACACGTTCGATTTTGAAGATACAACTATAATAGAAAAAGAAAAAGATGAGCAAAGAAGGAAGACACTTGAGATGTTATATATTAAAAAGGATCTAAGTTCGATTAATCATAGAAGTGATATTACTAATTTAAGTAATATTTATTCTGGAGTGTTGTGCTGAGGTTTAGTGAAATTTGATTTATTTAGTTCCCTTGAGTGAACAGTGTTGAGGTTATTTGTAATGTTATCTTATTAGTCTAGTCGAAGGTTTTGTCCGGCTAACATTGTTGTTCCTTTAAATAATGTAAACTTCATTTTCTTAGTTAAAAAATTCTTACTTCTGTAAGTAATATTGTTTTATGTATCTCTGAAATATTTCTGCTTGTAATATTCATGAGTTGTAACAATCCATTTTCATATTGTGTATATGTTTGATGTTGATATGTGATTTCTTATTATCCTTTGTTTGTAGGCCTATGAAAAAGGTTTTAAATAAAACCGAAACGTTGGCAACGAGAGTCTGATTTTTTATCCTGGAAAATTGACCGAACCCCGATTAGAGAACACACCTATTCTATCAAACGGTCGATATATTATTGAATCTGTTATATATATATATATAAAGATTTCACATAAACATGTAAAATAACAATCAATGATCAAACCACAATAAGAAATGGGAAAACAAGACCGCTTGTTACGGTTGAAAGATCTTAGTCTTGTTTTCCTATTTCTTATTGTGGTTTGATCATATATATATGTTTCAAATAAACAAGTGAAATAGCAATCAATGATGAAACCACAATATGAAAATGGGAAACCAAGACTAAGATATTTCAATCCTAACAAGCGGTTCACAAGCAAACAATGCATGAAAGATCCTTATTTCTATCATCACTGGGGGTTAGTTCTAGTTGTATTTCTTATATTTATCAAATAAATATAGTTTTTAGAAGTGATTTTTGTGAGGTCAGAGGATTTCTAAACGATTTGATTTGCGTCCGATGGACATAAACACGTTTGAGACAGAGTGGTCTTGATTAATTTGAAACACCCCTAGTATAGATACACTGTATAACACTGTCAATGCTTGGAGCTCTTCGTTGATGGAAATTTTCAACCCTCAACAAAAACATTTCTGCCTTTCCCCCCCCCCCCCCTTTGCGACTGATTTTAAATCAGGGATTTCCCCGGGAAAAAAAAGACCACTTTTTGCCCCAATACAGGGTTGTAGTGAAGCTTCCCCCCACAAGCACCCATCTGGTTTCAATGTTACAAATAAAATTCCATCCCTCCCTCTCTCCAACTGGAAAAAGGAAACTTTCTCGTTTTTTTTTTTATTTTAATGCTCCATGAAGATGCTCCAACCTGTTACTGAACAGAGGTCCTTAGCCTTTGCTGTCATCTGGATCCTTTAAACACATAAATTATTCACGTGTAAACAACTCCTTAAATATATACCATAGCAGTCGTATATCATTGGTATGTAAACAACATCGTAAATCATTTATATGTTATCAACATCGTATCTATGCCCATGAAAAGATTTCACATAAACACGCGAAATAACAATCAATGATCAAACCACAATAAGAAACGGGAAAACAAGACTAAGATCTTTCAACCGTAACTTGACGAAGACCGCTTGTTACGGTTGAAAGATCTTAGTCTTGTTTTCCCATTTCTTATTAAGGTTTGATCATTGATATATATATATATATATTATATATATATATATATATATATATAAAGATTTCACATAAACACGCGAAATAACAATCAATGATCAAACCACAATAAGAAACGGGAAAACAAGACTAAGATCTTTCAACCGTAACAAGCGATCTTCGTCAGAGTCAAAAACCCAACTGACTGACCCAACTATGCCCATGCATCGTAAATCATTTATATGTTACCAACATCATATCTATGCCCATGCATCGTAAATAATTTATATATTATCAAGCCATATCAATATCGTTATACACCTAAATCATTTACATGTTAAACATTTTATCTGTTATCAACATCATATACATATTCCCATAAAAGTCAATACGATACATCGTAAAAAGTCAAGGTGCTTCAACAAAGAAGAAAAAAAAATAATGGAAAATAAATTGTTGTAAGTGATAATGGTATGAATTACAAAAAAAAATAAAGTATATTTTTAAAAAAAATGGTAATAAATAAAAAATACAAATAGTATATAAGATAAGTGTAAAAGGGTTAGTATAAAAGTGTTCATGTGGGAAGAAGGCAGTAAAGGGAGGTGAAATGATTTTTCAGACCATGATTGTATCAAGGTTGATCATGTCTACGGCAGTAAGGCAGATGATATGATTTTACAGACAATGATTGTCACAAGGCTGACCATGCCTACAGCAGTAAAGGGAGGTGATATGATTTTACAGACCATGATTGTCTCAAGGCTGACCATGCCTACAGCAGTATAGTGAGGTGATATGATTTTACAGACCATGATTATCTCAAGACTGACCATGCCTACGGCATTAAAGGGAGGTGATATGATTTTACAGACCATGATTGTCTCAAGGCTGACGATGCCTACAGCAGTAAAGTGAGGTGATATGATTTTACAGACCATGATTGTCTCAAAGCTGACAATGCCTACAGCAGTAAAGTGAGGTGATATGATTTTACAGACCATGATTGTCTCAAGGTTGACCATGCCTACAGCAGTGAAGTGAGGTGATATGATTTTACAGACCATGATTGTCTCAAGACTGACCATGCCTACGGCATTAAAGGGAGGTGATATGATTTTACAGACCATGATTGTCACAAGGCTGACCATGCCTACAGCAGTAAAGTGAGGTGATATGATTTTACAGACCCATGATCGTCACAAGGCTGACCATGCCTACAGCAGTAAACTAAGGTGATATGATTTTACAGACCATGATTGTCTCAAGGTTGACCATGCCTACAGCAGTAAAGTGAGGTGATATGATTTTACAGACCATGATTGTCTCAAGACTGACCATGCCTACTGCAGTAAAGTGAGGTGATATGATTTTACAGACCATGATTGTCTCAAGGCTGACCATGCCTACAGCAGTAAAGTGAGGTGATATGATTTTACAGACCATGATTGTCTCAAGGCTGACCATGCCTACAGCAGTAAAGGGAGGTGATATGATTTTACTGACCTTGATTGTCTCAAGGCTGACCATGCCTACAGCAGTAAAGGGAGGTGATATGATTTTCCAGACCATGATTGTCACAAGGCTGACCATGCCTACAGCAGTAAAGTGAGGTGATATGATTTTACAGACCATGATTGCCTCAAGGCTGACAATGCCTACAGCAGTAAAGGCAGGTGATTAGAAGTATCAGACCATGATTGTCTCAAAGTCAACCATGCTTGCTCTCCGTGTCATCAAGAAGAACGCTAAATCTGTTATCTTGTTTTAGGACCCTTCCTGTATTTACAATGGTATTAGGTTAGGTTGCAGTGGCAGTCCCACAAGGATACACGCATATGCATTCCGAACTTTGGCCTATTGTTCTATCACACAATACACATTGGCAGATTCTAAATTTTGCCTAAGTCAAGTGTTTTTAGAATAGCAGGTCTTTCTGTAACATCGTACAGACTCGGGACCGATGGCTTAACGTCCTTTCCGAAAGACTATGCAGTCTGAATTTTTTCAACTCTCGCGTGAATAAATGGAGGACTAGAGTAGGTATTGAACACCGGACTTACCAATCCAGAGGCGAGCATATTGCCATTGGACTACCCTGGCCCCTATAAAAGCCATGCATTTAATATTGAATATCCCTCGGTTCAATGATTCCTTTATCCATAGTAACACAGAAAGGTATAAAGTGACTACATTCTATACTGGATACTTTCTTATACAGTAATGACTTTTTGTCGACGAGAAATAAAACAAGACGCTACACGTGTTACGACACTGTTTCCTCAGAACATAAAACCGCTAATTTTACGTTCCTCATATTTCAACGAGTTTTATTTCCAGCTGTCAATTACTAAGGTGTAAACATTGTTTTCTTTTTTTAAATGCTCCTGTCATTTCCTGTCGAAGTAATTTATTGGTTTTTTTTTCTTTTTATCTGCACAATCAGTGTTGTTCTTTTAATATAATGATTAGTAATTCTAAACCTGGTATTCATCGGTATCGTATTTCTCATAAAACTCAAGAAGAACAGTGTTTGATTAGTTTTTGTTCACTTAAAGATCTAATCATGTTTGATTCTTTCGTAATTCGTTCCATTGGTGTAATTAACAACTAATTAGCAAGTTAATTAGTAGTAATTATTCTTTTTCTAAATTCATTCTTGGATTCCTTGACAAACCTTTTCTCTATTAGCATTATTTACATTGCGTTATTGTGGTATCTCAAGGGGCCAGTTTTGTGACCTATGTGGGTTCTATTCTGGGACAGTCACTGTAACCTAACATAACCTACATTGGGTTAGGTTGCAGTATGTCTGTCCCACGAGTGAAGACATAGATTGTCTCTTTGTGGTACAAACAATGAACATTCTACAATGAGTGTGCTAAATAACTCAAGTACTTTACGAATCTTACCTGATATCATATAGACTCGGGGCCGACGGCTTCATGCCTCTACGAGTGACAATGTAAAATCTTTTTTAATTTCATAAATTTTTGTTTAACTAAATAATTCGAGGGACCTCAGTGGGTATTGAACCCTGGATCTACCAGTCCAAAGGTGGTAACGTCAGCCACCGGCACGTACCCTAGCTCTATTAATTAATATTTCTTTTTGCACATTAAATTTGCTTTCAAAGCATTCTGGGATATTTGTTTGTTGGAGACACACAGAATACCTTTGGTTGTGGTAGGGGAGTGGGCGGAAGAGAGAGGTTTTACCGTAAAGTCCCATTAAAATAAAATCTATTATCTTTGATTTTAGCCCAATTACTTAATATTAGCGTAGATACTATACAATTTAAAAATTTGCTGGTTTATTGGACAGAAAAAAAACTCTTCAATGAGTCATTGATTCATCAGTTTATCATTCATATACCAATAGGTCTAAGATCTTTCTACCCTAACAAGCGGTCTTCGTCAGAGTTGGGTTTTTCGACTCTGACGAAGACTGCTTGTTATGAGTGAAAGATATTAGTCTTGTTTTCCCATTTTCATATTGTGGTTTGATCATTGATTGTTATTTCACGTGTGTATGTGAAATCTTTTTATACCAATAGGTATAATATGAAAAGCCCGTGAATTGAAAGTTCTGTTGAATTTATTGTGTAAATATCCATTGAATCAGTGCCTACTTATCATCATGTACTAGAATGTACAAGATAGGTTCGACAGACGTATCGTAGATACAGGAGCCATACAAACTCAGAGTGGTTTACGTGCTCTCCTCTAAACTGGTAGATCTGGGGTTACAATACCCACTCTGCTCTCGGTTTATTCCCTGGAGGTGAAAAAAATCTGAGGCAATCGTTTTTTCTCTCTTTCTTTTTCTTCTCTGTCTGACTGTCTCTCTCACTCTCTTTCTATCTCTCTGTACCTCTACCTCTTTCTGCTAAATCCCTCCTCTCTCTATATCCCTCTCTCTTTTCTGCCCTTCCCTCTTTCTGGTGACTCACTCTCAACTTCTTTCTTGTCTCTCTCTTTCTATACTATACCTTTACCTCTTTCTGCTAACTCCTTCTCTCCTCTCTCTCTCTCTCTCTCTCTCTCTCTCTCTCTCTCTCTCTCTCTCTCTCTCTCTCTATCCCTCTCTCTTTTCCGCCCTTCCCTCTTTCTGGTGGCTCACTTCCACTTCTTCTTTCTCGTTTTCTCTCTTTCCATCTCTCTGTACCTCTCCCTCTTTCTACTGACTCACTCCCTCATTGTCTCTCTCTCTCTCTCTCTCTCCTCTCTCTCTCTCTCTCTCTCTCTCTCTCTCTCTCTGTCTGTCTGTCTGTCTTTCAGTCTCTCTTTCTCACTGCAGTGTCCTCTCTCTCTCTCCTTTCTCTCCCTCTCCCTCCCCCCTCTCTCTCTCTCTCCTTTCTCTCCCTCTCCCCCCCCTCTCTCTCTCTCTCTCTCTCTCTCTGTCTGTCTGTCTGTCTGTCTGTCTTTCAGTCTCTCTTTCTCACTGCAGTGTCCTCTCTCTCTCTCCTTTCTCTCCCTCCCCCCCCTCTCTCTCTCTCTCCTTTCTCTCCCTCTCCCCCCCCCTCCTCTCTCTGTCCCTCTGTCTGTCTTTCAGTCTCTCTTTCTCACTTCAGTGTCTCCTCTCTCTCTCTCCTCTCTCTTCCTCTCTCTCTCCCTCTCCCCCCCTCTCCCCCCACCTCTCTCTCTCTCTCACTCTCTCCCTTCTCTCTCTCTCTCTCTCTCTCTCTCTCCTCTCTCTCTCTCTTTCTGTCCCTCTGTCTGTCTTTCAGTCTCTCTTTCTCACTTCAGTTTCTCCTCTCTCTCTCTATCTCTCTCACTAAACTCAGCTAAATGATACACAAAGCTCTCTTGTTGACACTGCCAGCTCTTTGATGCTTTGTCTGGCTTGCTTTCTCAATTAACACCTCCCTTGACTAAACTCTTAGGTAACAGTGATATCAGAGCACAGTCACTTTAAAAGGTGTTTGTTTTAGCTTTTATTTACAATGTGTCATAGTTTCGCTCTACTTCTACTTCCACATTCGTCCTCCTTTTTATATTTACTTTAAACCTGTTTAAATTCACACTATAATCGTAGTCTCAGCCTTTACCTTTTCTGCTAAAAACTTTAAATATTTACTTTTCTTTTTGTTTTACCTTTTTTTTTATATCTCACTCTAAATACGCACTCAAGCTATTAGTCACAACCACTTAAGCGTATTATGTCTCTTATTCATTCTTTTACACTATACTTTTCTCTTCCCTCTTTCTCTCTTTCTCTACCTCTGTTCTACTCTCTATGACTGTGTCTCCAGCATCCTTATTTCTCTTTCTAGCCCCGCACGCTTTTTACTCACTTACTCTGTTTTCATTTACTCTTTAATTGATGGTTCTCTTTCTCTCTCACTCTCACACATGTCCTTCGTTTCGATTTCTAGCTCTCGTGTGCTCTCTGTTTTTCTCTCTCTCTTTCATTCTCTCTCTCTCTCTCCTCCCTCTCTCTCACTCTCACTCATTCACTTTCTCTATCTATTCTTCCTCTTTTTCTACACTATATTTACGACTCTCTTCTACCTCCAACTCCTCTCTCATTCTGGTGGGTCTCTCTTCTTACTTTCATCTCACTCTCTCTCATTCTCACTCTCTTTTGGCACTATATTTTCGTTTTTCTCACTCCCTTCCTCTCGTTTTGACTACATTTTTTTTGTATCTTCCCTCCCTCTTTCTATCTTCTCAGGTTCATCTCTTCTCTCTCTCTCTCTCTCTCTCTCTCTCTCTCTCTCTCACTCTATCCACCCATCTATCTATCTATTTCTTTCTTTCTTTCTTTTGGTGCTATATTTTTGTTATTTTCTCTCTCCCTTCGTTTTGACTACATTTTTTTTATCTTCCCCCCCTCTCTCTATCTTCTCAGGTTCATCTCTCTCTCTCTCTCTCTTTCTCTCTCTCTCTCTCTCTCTCTCTTTCTCTCTCTCTCTTCTCTCCCTCTCTCTCTCTCTCTCTCTCTCTCTATCCATCTATCTATCTATTTCTTTCTTTCTTTCTTTCTTTTGGTGCTACATTGTTGTTATTTTCTCTCTCCCTTCCTCTCGTTTTGACACTTTTTCTCTTCTCTCCCTCTCTCACTTTCCTCTTATCCACTCTCATTTCTGCTCTTCCTCTCACCATCTCTCTCCCTCTTCTCTTTATATAATAATTATAACAATATAGGTTTTAAGCTGTTATTCTTATAACAATCATCTTTAGTCACTTCTAAGATTATCATAACACAGTGGAGTAGCATATTGGGGGGGGGGGGGGGATCCACCACGGGTGGCATTATATGAGGGGGTAAAAATAGAAAAAAATTATAAAAAGCTAACAACAAATCTGAAAATTTTATACCAAACTGAGTTTTTAAGGTCGTAATATATTTTTATGTTTTATGTATAAAATACTATTTTAAACGGATTTTTTCAACTATAATATTTGGAAATTAAAGAAAAAAAATTATTTTTTAATTTTTCAAAAACTAATTTTCTTCAAAGGGGTTGAATGTTAATAATGATTGTTTATATATAGCCAGAAAATTTAATTAAACCATTTTTTTTTTTATGATTTTAAGTATACGTTTTTTTTTTTTGAAAAATCGTTAATTTTCTTTGATGATGACTGTATATGTATACGAGTAGTGCAATAAATGAAAGTCTGGGACTAATAACAACAGTCTAAAATTAGATCCTTTGATTGTAATTGTATGAAAATAAATAGAACTTCTAGAATTTTCAAAAAGTTAACGGATTGACAACCGGTTGGGGGGGGGGGGGGGGGGCAAAAAAAGTTTCTACGTCACTGCCATAACAAGTAAAATTCATACGCTTTCGTGATAAAAGAGGTAAAGAAACACTAAGTCATCTCACACAAGAAGGATTTAATGACACAACGCGTTTCAAACATTCAGGGTTCATCATCAGGTTACATCTTCCTCAATAAAGTGTATGAGCATAGAAAGACTTAGATTTCTTTTCCTTTCTAATCAAGAGTATCACCCACAATACCATACTAATATACCACACTAACAGCTAGCCTAGCTTGTTAGTTAAACGATGTCAAATATTTTCATTATAATTGATAGACTTAAGACAACCATAAAATACTAAAAACCAAATAAATTAATTGTGAAAGAATTTGATAATACTTTTACTTATAGTAAAGTTAGGGTCAGGTTAGCTCAGTGGTTAACATACTCATCTCAGGGCTGGTAGGTCCGGGGTTCGATCCCCACCTGGCTCTCGATTTATTCACGCAGGATGTGAATAAACCCTATGTATGTTGTCTCTCGGAGAAAACGTAAAACCGTTGGTCCCAAGCCTGTATGATGTCAGGTACTCGTTAAAGATCCGTATTTGAAATGCACTTGAGTTAGGCAAAATTTAGGACTCCCAATCTGTGGAATCAGCGATCAAACAAGCGGGTAAAACAGCTGACGTTATCACTCGTCAGGGGATTGGTTTAATCAATAAAAATTTTTTTAGTAAAGTTGAGTGTAAGCCACTGGAGATTTGTTTTATTTTTTCTTTTTACCGATTTTAAAACAGCTGACACAAGTTAAGGGAGAAATAAAAAAATTCCCTAATACAGCATGTTTATAAAAAGGCGAGGATTTAATAATAATAAATTCTTTATCTTACGCTGTTTGTATTTTCCTAAAACCTCCATAGGTGACTGCAATTAATATGGTACCTCTGTCTCTCTCTCTCTCACCCCCCCCCCCCCAACGAACGAAAGGTTACTGTGTGCCTACAACAAACAAATATTACCCCGGAATGCTTTGCCGGCAAATTTAATCAGCATTAAAGACAAAAAAAATAAAAACTTTCTACTAAGTGATTTTAAATTGTTTTGAAAATTAGCAACACAAAAGCATTTTTTTACGATTTAACGGTCGATTTCCATTGACCTAACTTTTTTTTTTTTTTAACAATACCCTCCTTTTATCCTGTTATCAAACTCACGTTAATAAAAAAAAAAGGTTTAATTTTTTTATCTGCTACTACCATTCTTCTATAATCGTATAATAAAACTCTAAAAAAAAAAAAGACAGCATTATTCTCATATTTCTAGATAAAATTAATCATATTTAAAAAAAAAAAAAAAAAGAAAAAAGAAAAAGATGGTAAGAGAAGATTAAAGGTAAAGTTGTTTTAAGGTAGTTGCGCGTTCATGGAAGTTTAAAAGCGGTTTTTAATTTAATGGATTCGCCCCCCCCCCCCCCCCAACAGTTGGCTGAAGCTCAAAAGTTTACAACTAGAGAGGTGTTCTCCTTGCTTACTGCAGAGAGTTATGTCTTCTCATTGATTTATTTATATTTACCCTGTTCTTTCTGATTCATTCAAAACAATAATGTTTTATAATAATAAGGATGATCATGACTTCGCCACATTATTATGTATTTATTCATGACAAGTAAATATGGTAATATTCCCTCTATGGAATCATTCTATCTGAAGTAGAAAAAACTTATTTTTTTTTTTCATCTCACACGTAAGAAAAAAAAAGTCGAGAGCCAAACTGGTATCGAACCGCGGATCTCCCAATCTAGATGCGTGGACATAAGCCACTGGGTTACCTTGGCCCCTGTGTTAATCACTAACGAAACCCAAGTATCCTTTTTGCATATCTTGCATTAAAGACTTAAGAGTATAATAAACAAAAATCTGAAGAATGACTACAGTAATCTAAATAGATAAAATTCTTTGTTTACATAGATCATGTTGGATTTCATATCAAACAATCTAGAAGGGAGCACACAAGCCACTGGGCTACTCCTGACCTACGCCCCTTCCCCACCATGTTTGTATACTACCTGAGACTATTGTCTAGCAATCATCAAAAAACGAATTTCTCATTTAGAACATATTCTCCTTTTGAGGTCTTTATAATTAATTTTATATATAACTTTAATCTAGTAAATATTTATAACTAAAGCATAGTCAAATTGTAAATCCTACTTTTAGTTTAAAGTTAAAGAATAATTTTACTTTTGGTGGTTCCATATTCATTTAAATATCACTGTAGTGTAACAAAGCATGAAAATATGGACTTCTAGATTAAGTATATTTTTGTATTTTGAGGTTTTCATAATAAACTTTGCATATCAATATATTGTAATTACAGTATGAAAATATGAACTTCTAGATTAAAATATTTTTTGTATTTTGAGGTTCTCATAATAAACTACTCTACATATACTTCGGTATGATTAAAGTATGAAATTAGGTTAAGACATATTTTCGTGTTTTGAGGTTCTCATAATAATATTTGCATATCAATATATTGTAACTAAAGTATTAAAATATGAATTTCTAGATTAAAACATATTTTTTTGAGGTCCCATAATAAACTTTGGATATCAATATCTTGTAACTACAGTATGAAAATATGGATTTCTAGGCTAAAACATATTTTCGTGTTTTGAGGTTCTCATAATAAACTTTGCATATCAATATATTGTAACTACAGTATGAAAATATAGACTTCTAGATTAAAATATTTTTTTTTGTATTTTGAGGTTCTCATAATAAACTAACTCTACATATACTTCGGTATAATCAAAGTATGAAAATAGGAATTTCTAGACTAAGACATATTTTCGTGTTTTGAGGTTCTCATAATAAACTTTGCATATCAATATATTGTCACTAAAGTATGAAAATATGGACTTTCAGATTAAAATATATTTTTGTATTTTGAGGTTCTCATAATAAACTAACTCTACATATACTTCGGTATAATTAAACTATCAAATAGGAAGAATTTCTAGATTAGGACATATTTTGTGTTTTGAGGTTCCTACATATACTTCGGTATGATTAAAGTATGAAAATAGTTTAAGACATATTTTCGTGTTTTGAGGTTCTCATAATAAATTTTTGGATATCAATATATTGTAACCACAGTATGAAAATATGGACTTCTAGATTAAAATATATTCTTGTATTTCGAGGTTCTCATAATAAACTAACTCTACTTATACTTCGGTATAATTAAACTATGAAAATAGGAATTTCTAGATTAGGACATATTTTGTGTTTTGAGGTTCTCATAATAAACTTTACATATTGTATCAATCAATATATTGTAACTAAAGTATGAAAAATATAGATTTTTAGACTAAAACTTATTTTTTGAGGTTCTCATAATAAACTTTGCTTACCACTACAGTATAACCTAAAAATAACTAAACATGGAACAATCAATTTGCAAACTTGAAATGACTTTCATGTTTTGATGAATCTAAAGTATAGAAAAATTGTAAACTCTAGTTCTAGTTTAAAACATAATTTCATTTTTTGTGGTTCCATATTCACTTTAAATATCATTGTAGTGTAACTAAAGCATAAAATGCTTTTCTTTCTATATTTCTATATTTCTTTCTATATTTTCTATATTTCTATATTTTAGAAATATCGATTCTATATCTTTCTATAGATAGATTGTGTTCTATATAATCAATGATTTGTGTGTATTTATTTAATACGCATATTGAATAGATTTGGAGATTTTAAATCAGGTCCTTGCACTTTGGGTGATATCGACCTCCTGTTCTTTTTCAGAAGTCTAACAATCATTGATTTTCATCACTAATAGAAGAGTCACGGAGACGCGCATGAATAAATCATACTGTTGATTGAGTTCTCACCCTGTACATACCTCTACACTCAACGTTTATTCAGCACTTTACCAAATAGAAAATTCATCTGTACGAAATCACCGAGATAGGAAAAGAAAACATCAGCAACAAGTTTTGGTCTGAATATTATCTCCTTAGAGGTTAGTTAGTCCTTTTGTTTTTGTTTTAACACATATATGTATATTTTTTTTCGCTTAATAAAAACAAAACACGTTCCAAACTGGACACAATACAAGTTCGAAAGCCAAGAAGAGTAGTGAGTTCTGTGATTTCTTTTCTATGTGTTCTTTTAAAAATTCTAGTTTATATATATATATATATATATATTGTTAAATAACGCCCCATATTTGGCTTGTACTGCTTCTTACACAATTTCTCAGTTTCCGGAATTTTCCTCGTCTCTTCATTAAAAATATAAAGTCTATCACCGATATTACTAGTCGACATGTTTCGAATGTACCACATTACATCATCAGGACAATAAATGAGAGTAATAGTAGGGAGATAGTTATATATATAGAGATGGATTATTAATGGAAAGTTATTTATGGGGCGTTATTTAACAATATACGAGGTGTGGTAAATAAAGTAGTGAGACTGATTTTTTTTAAATTTTCTATTCAAATATAATTACAATGTGATATTGTCACCTTCAAAAATAGTCCCTTCGGAAGCCACACAGCGCTGGAGACGGTCCTTCCAATCTTGTAGCATTGCTGGAACTCGGATTCTGGAATGGCCTCAGCTGGTCGGTTTACAGCAGTTTGTATGTTTTGTAGTGTCCCGAAATGAGTTCCCTTGAGGTGATTTTTTCAATCTCGGGAAGAGGAAAAAGTCACAAGGACTCAAGTCTGGTGAATTAGGAGGCTGAGGAGCAACAGGAATGTTTTTACTGGGCAAAAACTCGGGTCTTGGGAAGGTTTTTCCGACCATTTTCGCAAAAATTTTTTCATCTCCAATTCATTGGTCAAAATGTGATGAACGGAGGTGTGATTCAAATTCAACTGTTCCCCGATATTCTGACTGTCAAGCGTCGATCTGAACGCACAAGGTTCCGTACTCTGTTGACTTTTCATCGGTGTTTTTACTTGAAGGCCTCCGCTTCGTGGTTCATCTTCAATCGACTCTCTTCCTTCTGAAAATTCCTTAAACCACCGAAAAACCTGTGCCCTTGATAAAACACGTTCTCCATAGGCTCCTGAAGTTTTTCAAAAGTTTCGGTTGCATTATGTCCAAGTCTGAAGCAAAATTTGATTGCACACCGCCTGCTCAACTTTGAGGTCATCATTTTTAAAACGCTCAAGAAAAAACCATTTCACGAAAACCAACTACGGACAAACAAATGACTGTGGCGAGTTCAGATTCATACTGGAGGCGCATCACACGTGCACCTGACGCTACTCAAGGCCACGCGTCTCAGCGTTGCCAGATCGAAAGCGACGTTGCCAGTCTCACTACTTTATTTACACACCTCGTATGTTTAAATGAAGGACTGCTTCCAACTTTTACAAATATATGTATATATATATATAAAACTATTTTTCTTTTTTATCGAGAAAAAAGACCTATATTATTGAATGTATATAGGTCGTATATTATTGTAAAATATATAATATATATTGTTGAATTATTGAAGGTAGCTAAACATTAATTATGTTTCATGTGATTGTAATTAAATTCTGTATTGATGTAGGCCTGAAGATATCTACAAATATAGACGAAACGTTGGCTTAAATGTATTGTATTATTGAAGCAAGACCAAACCTCGATAAAAAAGAAAAATAGTGTTAAATATATGTGGTCGGGATAATGAAGACATTCGTATATGGCAGCAAATCTTCTTGGAGGCATACTTTGTTGAAATATACCGAAGCTGCGGTACATTTCAACAATATATATATATATATAATATTTTAAGTATTTTCCTTCTCTATTCAATCTACTCTTTATCAATAATCAAAAATGGTGACTTTTACTTAATATATGTAAGAGCAGTTGCATTAATTGTATTTGTTTTTGTAAATCAAACGCACATTTTTTGATTTTGGGTTGAGATCTGTATAATTGTATGAAATTATGAAATTAGTCGGTTCATCTTTCTGAGATTGTTAAAATTGCAGATAAAGGATGTCTGAATAGTAATTGCGTATCTAAAGCTCTTGAGTTCATTCGTTATTTAATGAACAACACTATTTTTATAATAATATTCCGAAAAATAATACAGTGTCTTACTTTATTTTTAGGTCAAAATCCGTGCTAGGGCTTATTATCGGGGGAGGGTTTCAAGTATATTAAGTAGATTTACATATTTTTTGTTTAATATTTATTTTTTATACAGAAATTTAAATTTACTCGATTACAGTCATATCATCTTCTGGAACATCGTCATAAATTATCAAAATTTTGAATTCCGTTCTGATTTTCCTCCAGATCTATTTCCTGTGGAATCATTGGTCTGAATCTCTCATGACTTGCAATATAGCTGTGGTTAAATTAATACTTCTTGTCTAAGTAGCCTTCTTGAAACGAACTTTAGAGAATTTCTTGGAATATTTTTTTCCAAAGAATTCTCTGAAATATTACAACAGCTAGAGATACCTACTACATTCAACAGTAATTTATTAACGAATTATATTTTTCACATTATCTTAACTAGGGCCTATTTTCAGGGGAGGGCTTATAGTCCAAAGCGTCCCGAAAATCACGCTATTTTCGGAAAAAGACGTTAGTAGTATTTCTTTATCAACAAAACTTGTATGAAAAATATGTTATTTTGTAATTGTTGCAACAATTAAGTTTGAATTCATGCAGATTATAGTTGCCACTGAGGTTAGTATGATTTATATTATTAATATGGCAAACCGTTATACCTCGTATGAACGGACAAACCTGTTTTGATTTATTACCATACACCAAAGCCTTCCGACCATAATATGGAACAAAGCAGAGCAGATCGATGTTTTTTTACGTGGTGCCCTTTAGCCACACCGCGGAGTGCGGGCGAAGCGACATAACAGGCCACTCCCCCAGCAATCCCCTTGGGTGCCCAAGGTGGACCTCGCGGAGGCGGGCATCCACGACGTGAACGGACAAACCGTTCAAGATCATCGTACGAGGTATGACGTTTTGCCGTATTAATAATATAAATTTAAGCTTGAATAGTAGTGTTTTTGAGTTTGTCGCTATCCATCAGTATGAATGTTTGTTGCAGGCATGCGCACTGTAGACAACTAATTGCTCCTTACTTCGTATTGAGTCTGGAGCGAGTTTCTTTTTTTTTCTTCTTTCTTTTTCAGGCGCCGATTCTCCTCTACTGATTGTCAGATAAGTTGGCTGAGCCTTTGCATCTGTCTGGGTTCCCAGCCTAACCGCGTTCTCCCTCCCACCCCAAATCACCCCCCGCCACCCCCCACCTCTCTTTCTTATTCCCCGTTACTCGCGTTGAGTACTGTAATAAAAAAAAAGACCTAACCTCCCACCCCATAGGATACACACCCTTTTGCAGGATATTCAATGAAGCCCTTCAACTCCAAGAGGTGTTTTCTCTCTTTCGTATACAGACAATTCCCCCCTTTTTGCAAAATCTTTATCCGATTTTGGCCTTAACTCTAAATTGAAGTGATATTTTAACCGTTCCAATGCCTTATCTTCACAGAATAAACAATATGGCATCATCTTATTCAATTTGGTATCTCATTCAATTTTACCTCAGTTTAACACTCGCATAATCCCCCTTTTCCTTTTTCAACTAACTGATACCACCTCAAACACTATATCCCACGATCAAATCTTTTCCTTCAAATTATCAATATAAACATCTTTTCCTAACACCTACACCATATGTACCTTCAAATACAAACAGGTGATAAACATTTATATATATATATATATATATATTGTAATTAAATAAAAAAAGAACAGCGGACTTAAATAAAGTTAAGTTAAAATTTTAAATAAAATAGAGTTAAAACGAAGGTGAGACAGAGGGAGAAGCAGGCATAACTCACTTCTGCATAACGAGGATGGTCGAAATGTAGAAGTGATATATTTATATATATATATATATTGGTATATATTGGCAGCAGATCTTCTCTCAAGCATATTTTATTGAAAATGATCTCAGTTTCTGCATTCACGACCTTTTTGTTAACTGATTCTAACCTCCTGGCTATTCTCCTTGTTGTAGTAGGTAAACTATAAATCAGGTTCGCCAATGACATTTCCAAGTAAAAGGGTCAAATTAAGAAAGAAATTTAAAAACATGATCTAAATCTATAATCACTTTACACTAATATCAGACTTACACTTACACTTGAAAGCTTGTTTATTAGTTTAAAGTGATTATAGATTTAGATCATGTTTTTAAATTTCTTTCTTAATTTGACCCTTTTACTTGGAAATGTCATTGGCGAACCTGATTTATAGTTTACCTACTACAATAAGGAGAATAGCCAGGAGGTTAGAATCAGTTAACAAAAAGGTTGTGAATGCAGAAACTGCGATCATTTTCAATAATATATATATATACTTTAACACATAGAAAAGAACACAGAAAGACACTACAGAACTCACTTCGATATTTCGACATCCGTCGTCATCGGGAAGAAGTGCGAAGTACTCGCGTTGAGAAGCAAACTGCTACTCAACAGCGAGCAGTTTGCTTCTCAACGCGAGTACTTCGCACTTCTTCCCGATGACGACGGATGTCGAAATATCGAAGTGAGTTCTGTAGTGTCTTTCTGTGTTCTTTTCTATGTGTTAAAGTGTTTATTGTCCACACGGACCTTTCATTTTATTCGAAGTATATATATATATAAAGATTTCACATAAACACGTGAAACAACAATCAATGATTAAACCACAATTGTTTTCCCATTCTTATTGTGGTTTAATCATTGATATTATATATATATATATATATATATATATATATATATATATAAATATTGATAAAAGTATCGACCGCGGAATAGAAACAAAAATTTAGTTTATCGGGACTCGGTAATTACTATACTTCAAAATTTTATAAAAATCGTATTTGCAATGCTAGAACAGAAACAGGTTTAAAAAAAAACATTCAACATGCTAACTCCCCTCCCCTTGTATTGTATGTTTTTAGTTTCCATCTTTGTTCCTCTAGCAGTTAGACTCTTCCTAGTCTTTAGCCTGCAAGCGCACATCCCACCCCACTCTGTCTTACCTCCGCACTTCCTTCAGCTGAAAAGACCACACAGTTCATATAAATAGCTCTGCCCCCAGATGTCCCTTTCCGCTTTTCTTTCTTCGTTCATCTCCAGTTGCCCCTCGCGATTCTTATCTTCTGTCCCCCCCCCCCCTTGATTCCACTAACTGCTTGTCATCCTACTTCTCAAATATAAATAAATCCCTCTTTGAACTCTTCCGACTCCATTATTCATCAGATACATCTCAGCTTGAGCTTCTTTTTTAATGACTGTACAAATAAAAAAAGTTGCTTCATCACCATATGTCATCAAATATGAAAAAAATATTGTATTTAACGTCTTTTAGACTAGAAAAGGAGAAAAAATGTCGTTTATTCATAATATAAATCAATGACCTATTAAACATAGTAAATCATCAACATGTGTGTCACCCATCTAGGTGATAAGCACACCGAATGTTGCTTAAACTTTATATAAACTATACAATGATGAAACCACAGTATGAAATAGGAAAGTTTGACATCTGACGAAGACCGCTTGTTGTGATTGAAAGGTCTTAGTCTTTTTTTTTTCTCATTTCATATTGTGGTATGATCATTGATTGTCATTTCACGTGTTTATTGTGAAATCAAACTCTCATTGCCGATATTTTGGTTTTTATTTAACACCTTTTTGATAGACCTATAAATAAATTTTTGAATAGAAACCGAAACGTTGACAAAATTAGGGTTTAATTTGAACCTGAATAGCTGCTGGAGTCCTCATAACATATAATTCTGTAGGGTATATTACCCTACCCTATGAGCGATAGGGTAGGTGCGTTTACTATGAGGTCTTGTACCTCTGGGAACTGCGTTTACCGTTTAGATTGCTCCTAGTGTGATTCCTTTTATGTGGGTTTAGCTTCCACCAAGCTAAGCCTGCGTATGAATCATCACAGGTCGTCCGTTGGCAAACGCAGTGACCTTCCCGTTACTACTCATGCCAGTTCTCACGGACTCAGTTTCAATGACTGTTTCCGTGTACAGGTCCTGAGGCAGATTGATGAGACTAATTCGAAAGTCACTCTGAGAGCTTCAGAAGAAGCACTTATTAGTCTTCTGGGTGGTAGATCTGCTCCCGGGGGTTTAACCTCAATCGTTGATTGTTCTTTCATTTTTAATTTATTTTTTCTATAACTTGCTATTAGCTTTTAATTTTATTTTAGTTAAATGTTTTCATCCATTTAATTTTTTTTTTTGGCCTTTATTTCTTTGCCTTCCTTGTTTCCCTTTCCTCTGAAAGTTGGCTACACTGTTTGAGTTCTTCGGTTTGAACGCCAAGCCAGTTGTTATTAGCCTTTGGAGCGATTCACATCTATTCCTGACGACGAGGACATCGAAATATACTAGCGAGTTCAGTTTTGTTGAATAAACAGGAGTTTAATTTTCTTTATAACCAAACTCTTCAAGAACCTCTTCTTTATATTTCTATATTTTACTTCTTTTAATTTTGTAAACCTTTATTATGTTTTGAATAAGTTGTAACATTTTTGTTTAATGAGTTGTGAATAATTTGGAATAACTGAATCCTTACAAACTGTTTATTATTACGGTTAATACCTTAATGAGTGGTAGAAGCATACTATAGTCAAAAATCAAAGGTGCATACCATATTAGCACCTATGTAATCTTTTAATTAAACCAAATTCGTTAAATTTGTTTAATGTAACGAAAGAACATGACTTTTCAGCTATTAATTTTCGATGCTAGATCCAACAATAGTCGTGACAATTGAATTAGGATTAATTAATTGAACAGTCATGCAAAGAATGTACCTTATTCAGTCAGATAGAAAATAACTATTCAAGTGCAATTGGAATTCCAGTTAATTTCTTGAAGAGTACGCGTAAATAACAAATATAAACCCATTAAATATTTAAATGTCATTCTTAGGAATAATTAAAATATTAAACGCATTTATATTAATTAGTTTGTAATTTTAAAATATTAAAGGTATTTAAATTAATTAGTTTGTAATTTTAAAATATTAAAGGTATTTAAATTAATTAGTTTGTAATTAGCGATGATATGAACTTTTACGATGTAATTGTTTACGTAATTGATATTTAATATTTTCCTGTAATTATTAAATATTGCTGATCATTGAAAGTAATTAGAAATTGATGCCTGGATAATTTTGTTTTAATGAGCGTGATTTGCAGGCAGTGTGTTCTTTTAGAAGAGAAGGCTTATCTTTGAGTAAAGGTTTCCGGTTTCCAATATCAGGTTATAGTGTTGGAGTCAGTCAGTTTCCTGTTAATCTATTACTCACACACTCTTAAACGCCATTCTCCTACAGGTGAATCATATTTATTAAATAGCTTATCTTTAATTTAATTGAATTAAGTTCGATAAACAAATCATTCAGATGCTATTAGACGAAACAACTCTATTGAACTTTCTGAAAAGGTACTTTCTTTTGTTATGATTATATTTAAGTGTTTTACTTATAACCTTTGTAACTATTTCCTTACCAAAGCCATCTTTAAACACATCATTCCGAAAAATAATAATAACAATTCATTTGATAGTTTTTTGTTTGTACGAAATACTAATACACGAGTTGTCATTTTCTGTCTTGTACAGTATCTAAGATTAATTCAAATGGTTCAAAACGTACTAGGATTAAACTATAGAACAAAATTAACATATTTGATAATAATAGAGACGTGGTTATCTATTATAACTGTAAATTTATAGTATCTATTATAAATATAAATTTATAGTGATTATTACAAAAAGGTTATCCTACAAAATGCTTATTAATTAATATTAAACACTAAATATTAATATTAATTATATAGTCCACATTTAGGAAAGAAAAAAACAATTATAATTGAACAATTACTGTTAATGAACTGACCGTTTTTAATTTGACCTTGTGCAAATTAACCTTTAATTTGACGAAGTGCAAATGAATGAACATTATTATCACAATTAAAGTAACAATTCTTAATTTAAATTACTCAGCAAAAACACATACATTTCTAACAAAAGTAATGTTAAAAATGTAAACAAAGGTCAAATCCCAATATTGTGCTCTTACGGTTTTTTAGAGATTTCGAATGTTTATCTCTCTATATAGAGTTCGTGAGTTTGTTTGTTCGTTTGTTCACCCATTTTCCGTGGAGATAGAGACCTGAAAATAAATATATATTATTTATTATCTGGATAATGTTAAATAAAAGAAAATTATCACTGTATTGGAGCCAGGGTAGCAAGTGTTTTGCATGCTCCCCAACGAGAGTTGTGCAAATGCAGTATATATGAATGTAACAATTTTTTTTTTTTAATTTAATATTTGTGTAATATAAAACACTGGTAATAAACTAAATACATGGAGCCAGGGTAGCCCAATGGCTTGTGACCCTGTCGATGATAGTAGTGAAAATGTATTACATATAAATGTAACAATAAAAAAATTAATTTAATATTTGTGTATTATAAAACACTGGTAATAAAATAAAGGCATGGAGCCAGAGTGTAGCCCAGAGGATATATAGCAGATTTAACAATATATCGACCGTTTGATACAATAGGTGTGTTATCTAATCGGTATTAGGTCAATTTTCTAGGTTCAAAAATCAAACTCTCGTTGCCTACGTTTCGGTTTTTATTTTAAAACCTTTTTCATAGGCTATAATTAAATTAAACGGATTTAAGTTCGATTAATCATAGAAGTGATATTACTAAGTTAAGTTATATATATTCTGGAGTGTTATGATCAGTTTTAGTGAAATTTGATTTATTTAGTTCCTTTGAGTTGCTTATTTATCTATAAATTGTTTTATTTCTCTCTCGGAAATACTTCTGCTTATAAAGGCTCGCTTTTATGTAAGAATATGAGGGTGACAAAGCTCCACAAAGTTCTGAAGTTCGTTCCATTTGGATTATAAACATCGTTATATTCTTCTTTAGCTTATCTTGGACGTGTATCCAAGTATCCAAGTTTGTATGAAAACCAAAAAAAAATGTTCTTCACTTATCTCGCTAGTGTTCGAATACTGAAATTTATTTAACAACAGGAAGTTATGGTAAATAATCTGGTTTTTCTTTTGTTCGAATTCCGAATTGTACAATCGTTCGAAAACGTAAATATAACTGTACTACGTTTGTCGTTTATATATTTGATCTTGCGTGAAATTCTCAAAAGATTGAAATTTAGATTGTATCTGTTGGTGTTTCGGCATATATTTCACAGGTCAACAAAAAGAAACTTTTTGAAAGGTGTCTGATATTTTTTAACTGATTTACTATATTTTTGCCATGCTAAATCTAGAAGTAACATTCATTTTTCTCTCGGAGGTCAAATTTCTTTTGCAAATTTGAATTTAAAATTATGCGACTTTAGTTATATTTTTTAAAACAATGTTTTCAAGATTTACTAATGATTTTTCAAGGGAAAAATGTCAGTCTTTATGATAAAACTGCTGTATTCTAACAAAGAACCATCTATAGTACATATAACTAAAAATGAAAATTTAAAGTTTGCATTATTATTGAAAAACCTTGAACAAAAACTTGTTAGTATTTTTAGAAATTAATTAAGAACCATTTAGTACAGCGATTAGCTCCATGAAGTAGTTTAGAAAATTAATATTTGAGGATTGTTAAAATTAGTCTATTACCAAATTAGGAATATTAATTTATTTAAAAGAAAAATTTTAATAAATACCCAAGTTTTATGTATGTCAAATAGTTTTCAGCACAACAGTAACAGCCCTTCAAAGGTTCACAATTACGGTCTAAATTTTCGTTTTTTTGATTGTCGCGAATGTTTTGGTGCTTGCACATCTCTTTTTAAATTCCAACAGTAGTCCGCCATCATCACCATATCCCACCTTCCCTGGTAGCGTGATTCCATTTCTCTCAAGTCCTGGTGAAAGCGCTCTCCTTGCTCATCGCTTAAAGAACCAAGATTTTCGGGAAAATGGTCCATGTGCGAGTACAGGTAGTGCATTTTTATGCTCATATTGCAGCCAAGGTTCCTAAAGGCCACTAACATGTTTGCTACTAGATCTTTATAGTTCTCTGCTTTTGTGTTGCCTAGGAAATTCATCACGACCTGGACAAAGCAATCCAGGCTTGTTGCTCAACAGGATTCATGGTCTCCTCAAACGCGGGAGAGTTTTTGATCAGCTTCCTAATTTGAGGACCATCAAAAATACCTGCTTTTAACTTTTCAGTTGACAAATTTGGGAAGGTTTCACACAGAAACTAAAAACACCGTCCATCTTTATCCAGGGCTTTTGTGAATTGCTTTATCAAACCGAGCTTTATGTGCAGTGGAGGAAATAAAATACGTCCCCTGTCAACTAGAGGCACAATTATATCTATGTCCTGCAAACAGTTTTAATCGCACAGTAATGAAATAATTTGACTTTGAAAACACAGATAAAAAATTTACAATCTACATTTCATAACAGAACATCTTGACAGATGGATACCTAACCAATACGTAAGACTTACCTTCTGCGACTTCTCGTCTACTTTCAACACCATGAACTAATAATCACTTTGTTTTTATTATTTATTACTTACATTCATATGTTGGTGTGTTTGAACAACAAGTTTTACCATTATTGAATTCCCGTATGGGCCAAATAAGGTCTTATCCTATCTTTAAATATCGCATATAATAATCGCAAAACTTAGACTACCCAATTAAAATTCAATCAAAAATTGTTTATTCAAATGCTTTCTGCTTTGTATTGCTAATGTTTAAAAAAATTAAATTTGCTAAGGTAATAGAATTTTAAACGGTAAATGGTATATACTTCTGTTGTACCTTTCTCGGGCATTTAAAAGTTAAAAAATAGAAAATTAACGATAGCTTAAAATGTCGACCTGACCCAACAAAAACGGTGTTATTTTTGAATTCAGCACATCAAAATTGACTAAAATCAGCTTACAAAACTGAGACACCAAATTTGCTGTTGACCAGTGATTTTTTTTTATATATGGTACAAGTGACTCAGTTTTTTAGACCAGCTTGTATATCTCCTGTTGACAAAAGATCTTGAACGCTTGATTTTTTTAGTACAGGTTGTTTTTCTCAGGAGAATGGAGGGATGGAGGAAGGCAACAAAGCTGATAAGGAACCTTTTTCCTTTATCCCCAGTCACTACCAGAAGCTAAAGACTAAGCGCGATAGAATCAACCACCACCTTTCATCCTTCCCTTCTTCAAGTACTGCACAAAGAAGTCAATTTTTGCACCCTTTTCTCTCTCTCTCTCTCCCCCCCCCCTCTCTCTCCATTCAATATTCCACCCTCGAAGGGATTGTATTGGCAAACCAGCATTCCCTCGCACTCTTTCCTTTTCATAATAAAGTCCAATAGAGGTGTTCCAGCCGGTGCATTCGTTAAATAAATGCAAAGTCACTGCATAACCCCCCGCACAAGTCTCATCTAGGGAAAAGGCTTTTTATTATCTTTGAACGTGGACTTTTTTTTTTTGAAAAGTCTTCTAGGATATTGGGTTTTCTAGAAATATCCCACAACGCTATTACAACGAATAACAGATTTGGAATTGTTTTCAGGATTGATCTTTGACTAATAATAGAGTTCCTTCAAGTTTCATGTGTTAAGAGGTATCTTATGATTAACTTTGGCAATCATACGGTTAACTTTGGCAATCATAAGATTAACTTTGGCAATCATAAGATTACTTTGACAATCATAAGATTAACTTTGGCAATCATAAGATTAACTTTGACAATCATAAGATTACATTTACAATCATAAGATTAACTTTGGCAATCATAAGATTAACTTTGGCAATCATAAGATTAACTTTGACAATCATAAGATTAACTTTGGGTTTTACTTTGGAGTATTTTGGCAATCATGAGATTAACTTTGACAAATCATAAGATTAACGGTGGGAATCTTAAGGTTAACTTTGACAATCAAATGAATACTGTGGCAATCATAAGATTAACTTTGGTAATTATAAGATTAACTGTGGGAATCTTAAGGTAAACTTTGGCAATCATAATATTAACTTTTACAATAATAAGATTAACTGTGGAAATGATAAGGTCAACTTCGACAATCAAATGAATACTTTGGCAATCATAAGAATAACTTTGGCAATCATAAGATTAACTTTGGAATTCATAAGATTAACTTTGACAATCATAAGTTGAACTGTGGGAATGTTAAGATTAACTATGCCAATCATAAGATTAACTTTGACAATCATAAGATGAACTGTGGGAATGTTAAGATTAACTTTGGTAATTATAAGATTAACTTTGACAATCATAAGATGAACTGTGGGAATGTTAAGGTTAACTTTGGCAATCATAAGATTACGTTTGGCAATCATAAGATAAACTGTGGGAATGTTAAGGTTAACTTTGGCAATGTAGCCATTTGCTGACGGACTCATCAGTAGAGACGGGTTTCTTTGAACATGGAGTCCTCTTCTGTGCCTGTCTGATCGTGGCCTGATCAGGAAAAAGGAAAAGTAAAAACAAAACTTTTGTTCTACTTACAAGCTCTGCACATAATAGGTTATTCGGAGTTGGGGGGGGGGGGCAGAGTAGCCCAATGGCTTGCGGGCATCCAATAGTACATCGTGAACCGCGTGTTTGAGACCTCTGGTCAACACTATTCTTACATGGTTAAAAAGTAAGTATATCTGGCAAGTGAATTCAAGTGGGAGGTAGACATAGTTATAACATCGTATGGGCCAGTGTAGCTCAATGGCTTGCATGCTCGTCTCTGGACTGTTAGATCACGGATTTTTATTAACAGCAATAATAATCATCCCAGTCAATCAGGTTCAGTCAATATATTTTATTACTTATTGGTATAATTTCTTGTCCATAAACTGTCAGCATAGGTAGGGCTCGCCACAAACTGAGCGAGCCAAAGTGGTCACGAGTCGTATGATGTCTTGTATAACACACTGCGCATGTCATGATCCCAATACTCTTTCAAGTCTCTCATTTAATCAAATGATTGTATTATTATTTCATTTTGCTAAAAATCTATCAAAACTTGTGTCATTCAGAGTTGTATAAAAATCGATTCAACGAAAAAAAAAACCTACATTTAATATTCTCTATGTTAATATTTAACTCAGTCCTTCTTGTAAGCTTTTTAAGTAAACTCAAAATAAATAAACAAAAGATAAAGTGACGTGACAGCTTGACGAGAAAATTTTTTTTTAAAACTAAAGAATATCGATTTTATTTGTAAATTATTTAAGGATTGTTGTTACTGAATTATTTAGATCGACTGCTTCTTCCGTCAACAAGTCCTTTATCATTGTCAACTATCGTTACATATTTAAATATATTTTTTGTATATTTAATATAATCTATAAAAAGATTTCACATAAACACGTGAAAAAACAATCAATGATCAAACCACAATAAGAAAATGTGAAAACAAGACTTAAGATCTTTCAACCGTAACAAGCGGTCTTCGTCAGTTGGGTTTTTCGTGGTTGGGTTTTTCGTGGTTGGGTTTTTGACTCTGACAAAGACCGCTTGTTACGGTTGTGAAGATCTTAGCCTTGTTCTCCCATTTTCTTATTGTGGTTTGATCATTGATTGTTATTTCACGTGTTTATGTGAAATCTTTATATATATATATATATATATACACTTTTTTTCGTATATATATATATATACATACACTGTCTACCTTATTTTCTGTGAACGGGCGCATGCGGCAACACTGTTGGTCTCCAACCGTCTCTGAACCAGTGCGCTTGGTTTCCCTCTCTTATCTCTCCTGAAGACGGTTCAAACCGAAAATTAGAGACTGTAAGTGTGTTCTTTTGATTTCTCCATGTTTCTTTGTTTATATTGAACTATATATATATATATATATACTCTCAGTGTATAATTTCAGTTGTAATATGTCTCGTCTCTCTATTTCAGTTTTATAGTCTCTCTATACAGCATGACAGCATGATTCTACTGAGAACTCTTTATAAAACAATTGATACCTCTTCCCCTGCCAGAATCGGTCCGAGGACGTAAAGTTAAAAGGGTTGTCTTTCAAGTTGACAATACAGGCCCGCAGGCATCTGCTGGAAACTTTGTCCAGTCCCTCCCACCCTGCAAACTTTCCTCATACAACTTGATGCAAACTGCAGCTTTCTGTACAGCTCAGAGATTCTATGGATAACTTACTATTGGATAGAGATTTTGAAATATTCACCATTTATTTATATTGATATCCAGATGTTTAAAAAAAAAATATTTGTATAATCATAAAAAGCAACTTAAAACTACTGATTTTTGTGTTAGTATGAATCAGTTACTATTTTAAACACCATTGCTCGAGCGTTGTCTACTCTTCATGCCGCATTGTATGTTATATTCAACTCAATATGTCTCTCATATATATATATATATATATATATATATATATATATATAGTGTCACTCGGTTGACAGAATCAATGCCATGACTACAGTTTATGTTAAAACTCTGAGAACTGTTATCATGATTGGTTATACTGAAATATCAGTGGTAACACCTGATTTATTGTAAATATAATGAAATTTATTAATTTATGAAATGGGTTAGATCAGGTCTCAAGTCAAGCCGATTGAGTCAGTGAAGACTTGATAGTATCCTATAGTATTCCTATAGTATCCTAACGTATCCTATAGGAATACTATAGTATCCTATAGTATCCCTATAGTATTCCTATAGTATCCTTGATAGTATGGGTCCTATGATAGTGTAAGGTTTGAGCTATTCTCAAAAAAACGTTTGAGACCTGTGATGGAAGGTCTCAAGGCATGGCTACAGCTGGAGTGGAGACATTGAGAGCAGTCAGTATATCCGATGCTATCTGAGCTGTTCTCAAAGAAATGACTTGTGGAGTACAGGTCTCAAACGATGCTTTTAGAGTCAGTAGAACAGACTCTTGCTTTTCCTATGAGTAGGACAGACCTCTTGCCTTTTCTGTGAGCAGAACTGGCTCTTGCTTTTCCTGTGAGTAGGACAGACCTCTTGCATTTCCTGTGAGCAGAACAGGCTCTTGCTTTTCCTGTGAGTAGGACATACCTCTTTCCTTTCCTGTGAGCAGACAGGCTCTTGCTTTTCCAGTGAGCAGAACAGGATCTAGCCTTTCCTGTGAGCAAACAATATCTTGCTTTTCCTGTGAGCAGAACAGACTCTTTCTTTTCCTGTGATTAGAACAGACCCGTGCTTTTCCTGTGATTAGAACAGACCCGTGCTTTTCCTGTGAGCAAAACAGGCTCTTTCTTTTTCTATGAGTAGGACAGGTCATTTGCTTTTGCTGTGAGTAGAGCAGACCTGTTTCTATCGTATCAAATGAACAGGCTCTTGCTTTTCCTGTGAGCAGAATAGACTCTTCCTTTCCTGTGAATAGAGCAGATCTGTTTCTTTCGTGTGAGTAGAACATGATCTTGCTTTTCCTGTGAGTAGAAAAGGCTCTTGCTTTTCTTGTGAGTAGGACAGGCCTCTTCCTTTCCTGTGAGTAGAGCAGACCTGTTTCTTTCGTATAAAATGAACAGGCTCTTGCTTTTCCTGTGAGCAGAATAGACTCTTCCTTTCCTGTGAGTAGAGCAGATCTGTTTCTTTCGTGTGAGTAAACAGGATCTTGCTTTTCCTGTGGATAGGACAGGCCGCTTGTTTTTCCTGTGAGTGGGGAAGGCTCTTGCTTTTCTTGTGAGTAGGACAGGCCTTTTGCTTTTGCTGTGAGAAGAGCAGACCTGTTTCTTTCGTATAAAAAGAACAGGCTCTTGCTTTTCCTGTGAGCAGAGTAGGCTCTTGGTTTTCTTGTGAGTAGGGCAGTCCTCTTGCTTTTCCTGTGAGCAGAGTAGACCTATTTCTTTTGTGCGAGTAGAACAGGCTCTTGCTGTTCCTTTGAGTAGGACAGGCCTCTTGCTTTTCCTGTGAGTAGGGCAGTCCTCTTGCTTTTCCTGTCATTCAGTTGACCAACTCACAGAACACTCTATAACTGCTGCTTCTATAAAGACCATTCCATTTTAAAGCCCGTTTCCTCGTTGGGAGCCTGGGCCGCTCGGCAGTTCGTGTGGCACCAGCCCGGCTACTCGTATCGACCCGCCTCCTCTGTCACGACATCACGCCAAGCCTTTTCCCCTTCTTGTAAACACTCGGCCTCCCAAATGTCTTCTTATCACTGTTATTACTCCTCCCATTATCCAACCTGCAGTCCATTATTCAAGAGGTTATCTAATTTTCAAATGCCATCTCACCCGCGGATTTTTTATTTATATTTGCCCCCTCAACCATTCCATAATTATAATAGCCTTTCAACTACCCTTTTCACATAATAACTAAGCCTAAATCAAGATGTGGTGCTATTTCTGTAATATTTACCCCTAACTTCTTGTTATTGAATACCAATGCAGACTAAAAACCCCACAATTATTACTTTCTCTGTATATTTGCCCATAAGAATGCTTCGTCACCATAACTAATGAATTCCCTACTCATGGTTATTAATTATCAATGGTTAATTAATGTTGAAAATTTCTAATCAATACGCTGTAGAATTTTTAATAGTCATTGAGTTCAGATTGTTAAAACAACTGGATCACTTGATTATAGAATGTTGAGTTCAAGAATAAGATTGTTTTAAATATAGAATTGCAGTATCTCTCAAATATGTAGTTGATTTTTGGAGTCGTGTTTTTTTTTAAATCTATTGTCCGAGTTGGAATTGGAAAACTGTTAGTATTTGTAGTTGGTGATGAATGATTGATAAAATTGCCTGAAGAGTTCAAGTTTTTATTAAATATGAACTCTGAAAAGAAAGTTTTCAGAACTTGTGAAGTTTTTCTTAATTGTGAAGTGTAGGCAAAGTGCTTTGTCAAATATAAAACCTGATGTTTATGATTGTTCAAATGTGAACTTCTTAGGTTTTCTCAAATGAGGAAGCTATGTCCAAGATTTTCTTAAATATGAAGTCTGAGTCGAAGGTTTTTCTTAATTGTGAATTCTGCGGAAAGTACTTTGTCAAATATCAAATCTGATATTTTAGTTTCTCAAATGTAAACTCCTTAGGTTTTCTCAAATGTGGAAGCTAGGTTTATCCAAGGTTTTCTTAAATGTGAAGTCTGAGTCGAAGGTTTTTCTCAATTGTGAAGTCTAGGCAAAGTGATTTGTCAAATAAAGTCTGACTAATGTTATGGTCATTCAAATGTGAACTTCTTAGGTTTTCTCAAATGTGGAAGCTAGGAATATCCAAGGTTTTCTTAAATGTGAAGTCTGAGTCGAAGGTTTTTCTCAATTATGAAGTCTAGGCAAGGTGATTTGTCAAATAAAGTCTGATGTTATGGTCATTCAAATGTGAACTCCTTAGGTTTTCTCAAATGTGTAAGCTATATCCAAGGTTTTCTTAAATGTGAACTATGAGTCGAAGGTTTTTCTCAATTGTGAAGTCTAGGCAAAGTGATTTGTCAAATATAAAACCTGATGTTTATGATTGTTCAAATGTGAACTTCTTAGGTTTTCTCAAATGTGGAAGCTATATCCAAGGTTTTCTTAAATGTGAAGTCCGAGTCGAAGGTTTTTCTCAATTATGAAGTCCAGGCAAAGTGATTTGTCAAATAAAGTCTGATGTTATGGTCATTCAAATGTGAACTTCTTAGGTTTTCTCAAATGTGGAAGCTAGGTATATCCAAGGTTTTCTTAAATGTGAAGTCTGAGTCGAAGGTTTTTCTCAATTGTGAAGTCTAGGCAAAGTGATTTGGCAAATAAAGTCTAATGTTATGGTCATTCAAATGTGAACTTCTTAGGTTTTCTCAAATGTGGAAGCTAGGTATATCCAAGGTTTTCTTAAATGTGAAGTCTGAGTCGAAGGTTTTTCTCAATTGTGAAGTCTAGGTAAAGTGATTTGTCAAATAAAGTCTGATGTTATGGTCATTCAAATGTGAACTTCTTAGGTTTTCTCAAATGTGGAAGCTAGGTATATCCAAGGTTTTCTTAAATGTGAAGTCTGAGTCGAAGTTTTTTCTCAATTGTGAAGTCTGAGGAAAGTATTTAGTCAAATATATAAACTGATATTTTAGTTTCTCAAATGTAAACTCCTTAGGTTTTCTTAAATGCGAAGTCTGATTCCAAGTATTTGGTCACTATATTTTCTAAAATGTGAATTCTGAGTCCAAAGTTTTCTTAAATGTAAAATCAAAGTTTCAAATCTGAGACTAAAATTTTTTTTTGAAATATAAATTTGGAGTTAAAATTTGAAATTGAAAGTTTGTTTTAGAGTTTTAGCGATTTACCTTACCAAGTTACATTACCTCCTAGTAGTCTAGACAAAGTAGAAAAACAAAAACCATTTCATAATAATGACAATTATTTATTTATAAAAGATATTGATAAGTGTAATACGAGTATGACAGTTGATGTCTACTTCTATGGAAGAGACAAGCTCTGAAGGAGTATTTGATTAGCGATTGGAAAGTGTTGCCTCCATTCAGCCAACAGACGCCCAAGTCAAACACAAGAAGTAATCAATAAAGGAGACCTCCGTCTCTGGCTTTCTGTATTAGTTCCATCTTGATGCCACATGCTCGCCGTCCTAAACTCCATAACCTTCTCCTTTGTCTTTGTACACAACTTTTCAATCAACTCACAATTCCATATCTTCAAAAAAAAAAAAAACAATCACTCAACTATATTATTATTTGTATACTTCTTTTTTTGTTATGTTTTTTTTTAAGGTAACTTCCGTCTTAAAGGTGGTCAGAGGTAGTATGGCTAAAGGGTAGCACGTTAAACTAGTCGGCCTGATTTGATTTTTTGGTGGTTATATGGCCGAAAGGCTTAGGAACACATATGACGTCAAAACAGGTCAGAGGTGGTTAGAGGTGGTGGTAAAATATCGTGTTTATGTAAAATAAAAATACCAATTCCACCATCTCCTTTGTCTTTGAACACAAGTTTTCAATCAACTCACAATTCCATATAACAAAAAAACCAGCCACTCAACTATATTATATTTGTATACTTCTTTTTTTGTTGTGTTTTTTTAAGGAAACTTCCGTCTTAGAGGTAGTCAGAGGTAGTCAGAGGTGGTCAGAGATGGTCAGAGGTGGTTAGACATGGTGCTAAAATATCCTCTTTATGTAAAATAAAAATACCGATTTATGACCGTTTTCAACCATTCCTAGCATGTATACAGTCATTTGTTTATAATAACATTAAAATATTGTGGGGTTTTCAAAAATTACAATATCCATACAAAAAAAAAATAAGTTTAATATGAAACCAACAACCGTTTCGAACACTTAGTGTTCTTCTTCAGGTTAACATCTGCACTGTTGAGGGTCGATCAACACACAATTCCATATCTTCGAAAAACCAGCCACTCAATTATATTATTATTTGTACACTTCTTGTTTTGTTATGTTTTTTTTAAACTAACTTCCGTCTTAGAGGTAGTTAGAGGTAGTCAGAGGTGGTTTGAGGTGGTTAGACGTAGTTAGAGGTGGTGTTAAAATACCGTACTTATGTAAAATAAAAATACAGATTTATGATGATTAAAATTTATTTATGATTAAAAATACAAAAATAGATTTATGATGGATTTCAACCATTCCAAGCATGTATACAGCCATTTAGTTATAATAAATTTAAAATATTGGGAGGATTTCAAAAATTACATATCCACACAAAAAATAGAAGTTTAATATGAAACCAATAACGCGTTTCGAACTCTTAGTGTTCTTCTTCAGGTTAACATCTGCACTGTTTTGAGGGTTGATCTACGGCAAAATACTTAGGAAGGATTGAGTTTCGTATATTGATCATCAACAGTGTGGATGTTAACCGGAAGAAGAAACCAAGTGTTTGAAACTCTTTGTTTGTGTCATATTAAAAGTTGTAGGGTAAAAATCTAATGAAATGGTCTCCACATATAAAAATTTTATATAAAATTTTATATAAAAATTTTATATGTGGAGACCATTTCATTAGATTTTTACCCTACAATGAGTAAATACCACATAATAACTGATTGCACTACATTAGATATTAAAAGTTTTTTTTTTATGTGGAGACGTAATTCTTGAAATCCCCCAATATGAGTAAATACTATAATACTATAACAGATTCCACAAGTCATCAAATAACTTTACAATGATTAATATTAGAAATATAATATACCTTCTTACCTCGTACACTGCTGCTGTATCTCTCGGACCTGTTTCCGGTGTCACCCATCTTCAACAAGAACTGATCTAAGGAGTCCTACCTTTTAGTAAATCATCAAAGCGATATATTATTTAAACCCTTAAGGAAAATGAAGCGACGACTTGACTGACTTGACAATGACGAAAATAATAGAAAAAAAAACTAGACTAAATAATAGAATAATAAATAATATTGTTAGTGCCACAGAGGTTAGTAAATATGATATTATTATCTAATTATATATATTATAATGTTATATTATCAATTATAATTATATTATTGATATTATTATCGTCATACCTCGTCTATCGTTTTTTTTTCTGTCTTACGATAGATGAGGTATGACGGTTGATAATAAATTCTTAAATAATAGTAACTAAAATAAAAATAAAAATAAAATAGAGTTAAAATAATATAATTAATAAAATCTAGGCAGCATTGAGAAAGTAGGTAGGTTATATAATAAGAAAGGTAGGACTCCTTAGATTATTTCTTGTTGAAGATGGATGACACACGAAACTGGCCTGAGAGCTACAGTAGCAGAGTAGAGAGGTAAGACGGTATATTATATTTCTAATATTAATAATACTAACCTCTTTGGTAATGACGAAATAAATGAATTTAACTTTTCATTGTGACCTCTGTTTTAGAGGTTTAACACAGGGTTGTTGTTTTTCCTGAGAGGCGATGAGAGGTTTACAATTACCATTGGGGTGGTGTGTGTGTGGGGGGGGGGGGGGGGGGGTCAACGCCATTTTGTGTAAACCCATTCAAGTGCTAATCACCCTCTAAATGATGTTTAACTTTAGTTGCCTTATGGTAACTGCTGTATTGAACATAGTCATTAGCAACTTGAAAATAATGAGAAAGATGAACTATATACATACGAGAGTATTTCAGTATTTTGTCCAACACTGAACTCGCAAGAACATAGTCTTCTCTTTTTAAAACAGAAGAAATAAAGTCCTAAAATTTTAAATTGTCGAACTAAAGTCCTATATTTTAAAACTTTAAACTAAAGTCGTAATATTTCAAAATGTGAAACTACACTTCTACTATTCTTAAAAGCTCAAACTAAATTCATAAAATTTTAAATTGTCGAACTAAAGTCCTATATTCTTAAAAGTTTAAACTAAAGTCGTAATATTTCAAAATGTGAAACTACACTTCTACTATTCTTAAAAGCTCAAACTAAATTCATAAAATTTTAAATTGTCGAACTAAAGTCCTATATTCTTAAAAGTTTAAACTAAAGTCGTAATATTCCAAAATGTAAAACTACACTCCTGCTATTCTTAAAAGCTCAAACTAAATTCATAAAATTTTAAACATTCTAACTATTCTCGTAATATTCTTAAAAGGTCAAATCAAAGACCTAAATTTTAAACACCTACTATTCTTAAAAGCTCAGAATAAATCCTAAAAGATTAAACATTTTAACAATTCTCATGCTATTCTTAAAAGGTTAAACCAAAGACCTAATTTTAAACACCTACTATTCTTAAAAGCTCAGAATAAATCCTAAAAGATTAAACATTCTAACAATTCTCATGCTATTCTTAAAAGGTTAAACCAAAGACCTGAATTTTAAACTCCTACTATTCTTAAAAGCTCAAACTAAATTCATAAAATTTTAAACATTCTAACTACTCTCGTACTATTCTTAAAAGTTTAAACTAAAGACCTAAATTTTAAACTATCGAACTAAAGTCCTATTATTCTTAAAACCTCAAAATAAAGCCCTACAATATTAAAATATCGAATATATTTTTACTTTACTATAAGTAAAGTATAGTGATCGTGAAAAAATTCGATCTCGAGATTTTGACGGAATTACATGTTTTGAAATTACAAAATTAAAAAATTGAAATCTTTCGTTTAGAGATTAATAAATGTAATTATCGTACATAGTTAATTATAAATCAGCTTAAAACAACATTTTTTCTTCGCTGTTTATGATGTTTTTCAGAGAAAAAAAGGGTATTTTCCTGTTTTAATTTTAATAATTTTACTTTAATATTCAATGTAGAAGGATGTCAAGTAAACGATGTAAGAAATCCACTAGCTATTTGAACAAAAGCCATGTTCTCTTGTAGGAGAATATTTCGTATCAAGAAATGTTCACTTTGGTTTTTCGAAAATGTTATTACTGCTGTAGTTATACTAATGAAATTATTTGCATCAGCAGTGTGATGTACAAAAATAAGCTTATAAATTGATATGTCCTCCAATCACTATCTGTACTACCTCAGGAATGAAAGACTAATAATCATATCCCATTTAGATTTTTACATTATTCTTAAATTAGACGTTATATATTATATACTCAAAAAATTTGATATTAAGTTACTTATAGTAAAGTTGAGTGTAGGTCACTCCAGATTTTTTCCAATGTTTACATTGACTTAGAATTTTTTGAGCGAATCCACTGAGATAAAATTGATGTTTATAATGGAAAAATTAAAATAATGGTGTGATACACAAAAATAAACTTATATATTGAGAAGTCTATCAATCACTATCTGTACTACCTCAGGAATGAAAGACTAATAAACATCTCCCATTTAGACGATTATATTATGCTTAAATGATACATTATATATTATATACTCAAGAAGTTTGATATTAAGTTTACTTATAGTAAGTGTGTAGGCCACTCCAGATTTTTTAGTAGTGTCATCAAAATTTCATAGAAATTTATGGAAATATATGGACACGATTGATGGTTTATAAATCTCAATCAGTCCGTTTTGTTCCGTATATTCATTTAATAGTTCAGACAACTTTTAAAAGAAATAGGTTTAGAAATTACTTTTATTAATTTATATTACGACTAATTAATTTAATTAATATTGATAATATATATTTGTTTTTAAAGAAATAGTTTAATTCGTTTCTTTGTATGTTTGATTATTATTTATAAAAGAAATACTGATAGAAGGGGACTATTTTAAAATGAGATAATTTAGATGTCATTTGATTGGTGCACCGGTAGAGCTAAGTCATTCTAAAAAGGCGGCAATACACTCCTTGTTTAGTCCTCCGCGTCCTTCCTGGAACCTTTCAAACTGTTTTAACCTCTCTATAGATTGTTGTGTTAACTGGTTAATTCTTTTAATAATACTTCAAATAGTAAGTACAAATTCCTTTTTAACTTATTTTTGTAAACTTAATGATTTCCTAATTAGTTTAATGCTAAATATTATTACTTTCATAATTAGTAATTAAAACGATTTCACAAACTAGATAAACTAAACCAGCAGAAACAATACACATAAAAGATTTCACAAAAACTTACTATTATATTTCGACTGTTTCTTAGAAAGATGTAATTTGCTACGAAGAAAAGCGACTTTCATGTGTGTTGTTTCTCTGGAATTATTTTCATAAAAATATATCAAAATAATTAATTAGTTCCTAAATAATTACTACTAATCATTTAATAAATATAATAAAGCATTGAATTGATTTATTTTTAGTTAATTTATGTTATTTTAAACATCATTTACTAAATTAGTAAGTAGCGAAAACGATTAAAAATACTTAACAATAGATTATTTAAATTTATTACCCTATATTTATCAAATTAAGGGTTTGTTCGTTTGTGTTTCCTATTGCTTTTGAGAAATGTTGTAATCCATTTGAAAATTTGAAATGATTGAATGACATAATGTGAGATGTAAGAAGAATAAAATTATATGTAAAAAATGAATGCCAATCAAACATATAATTTCTGATGTTTCCATTTACACAACTTCTAAATTATATTGAAAAGCTGACTTTGAATTTGATTTGAGTATGCAAAACTGGCTAATCACTGATATATTTTTTCTCAATATATATTTACAGCAACGTTATAACCGAATATAGCAAAAAGGAAAAAGTTACTTATATTATGTTTGGTGTGAAAAGCTACTGGTTGTTGACTTTTTTGTGTTTATGAATCTTATAATCTTTGAGTAATATTGAATTAAGAGGAATGAACTCCTTAGTTTTATATTACTAAAGAGATACTAATTTTAAACTGATTCTAAGGTGTTTCGATGGCAGTCATTTTTCAGAATCAGGTCCTCAGCTAAATATGACTACCTAATGACTTCACGGTATACAATATCTCAGACAATGCAAAGCCGGAAGACCAAACGACCACGAATGTGACTCCTTCCATATTCGTGAAGGACATCCTGACAGACTGACATCCCATCCCCGTCCTTATGATTACTGACCTTAACAAGAAATGCAGGATGAGAATATAGCAGTAGTGGGCCTCTGGTCTAGGGCTGCTAATTACGACGTGCACTGATGTGCATGGAATATTCGTTGGTCGCTGGAGATCCATTGCCTTTAGAAACAAAAGTCATTTTCGTCTGTAAGAGATTATTTCGTAACACAATATCGTCACTTTGACTTTACAAAAGTCTTATTACTGCTGTGCTAATATATATGATATTATATGCATCAATTGTGTAATATACGGTATTGATAAGAGAATCAATCACTATCTGTACTACCTCCAGGAATGAAAGAGTAATAAACATTTTCCCATTTAGACATATATATTATGTCTACATACTACATTATCTACCCAAGAGGTTTGACATTATACTTACTTATAGTAAAGTTGAGTGTAGGCCACTCCACATATTTTTTTTTTAATATTTTTGAACTATCTGACTGAAGTGATACTATTTTTAAAACTGTTTGAATAAAGTTGTATGTGTTTTTAAAATGTCGAAGTAAAATCAAAAGATTTTTAAACTACCAAACGAAAGTCGTACTGTTTGTCAGCTATTGAACTAAAGTTCAATATCTTTTTAGTAAAGTACTAAAATACTATAATATTGAAACTGTATAACCAAAGCTCTATTATTTGTCAACTGTTTAACTAAAGTCCTACTTTACTAAACAGTAATTCAGTCATAAATATGATTATCATACTAAAGTTTTATTTTTTCGAACTGTCAAACAAAAGTTTCAAGATTTTTTTAATTTCAAACTCTTTTATATTTTTAAACTTTAGTACATTTATCATATGTTTTTAATATAGTTATATATTATTAGTCAATCACGGTGTGAAATTATATATTACTATATAATATCCTACTGATTCTAAACTGTCAAACTATAATCCTGCTGATTTTTAAATGTCAAAACTATAGTCTTAGTAGTTTTAAACTGTTGAACTATAGTCTTTATATTTTTAAAATTTTGAAGGAAGGTTTTAATGCTTTATAAAGTATATACTGGTGGTCAGGGTAGCTGTTTTTAAATGTCAAAACTATAGTCTTAGTAGTTTTAAACTGTTGAACAATATAGTCTTTATATTTTTAAAATTTTGAAGGAAGGTTTTAATGCTTTATAAAGTTTATACTGGTGGCCAGGGTAGCTGTTTTTAAATGTCAAAACTATAGTCTTAGTAGTTTTAAACTGTTGAACTATAGTCTTTATATTTTTAAAATTTTGAAGGAAGGTTTTAATGCTTTATAAAGTTTATACTGGTGGCCAGGGTAGCTGTTTTTAAATGTCAAAACTATAGTCTTAGTAGTTTTAAACTGTTGAACTATAGTCCTTATATTTTTAAAATTTTGAAGGAAGGTTTTAATGCTTTATAAAGTTTATACTGGTGGTGAGGGTAGCTCAGTGACAACTTGCTCCTCTCAGGACTGGTAGTTCCGGGGTTCAATACCCATTGTGGATCACGATTTATTCATGTTAGAGATGAATAAATATGATAAGCCGTTGGGCCCGAGCCTGTACGATGTCAGGTACTTATTGAAGATCCTAAATTCTAAATATACTTCAGATAGGCCAAATTTAGGACTGCCAATGTTTAGTGTTCATTGTCTGGTATGTCGATGAGTCAATGTTCGGCCTATGTGTGTGCTCTTAAAGGGGACTGTCACTATAATCTACTAATCCAGAGTTTTTCAAACTTTTTTCGACGCATAACCCTTTTTACTTCAGTAACTTTCCCAGGAAACCCCAGATTCTAATGATTTTATACAATCATAATATAAATATTTTCATATGCTTTTATAAGTAGTATGTTTAAAAACAAATAAAAGTTAATTTTTCGAAGAAAAATTCCAAACTATAAAAGATTTAAATTTTCATTAAGAATTATTATCAACTTAAACACAAAGTTGATTTTGTAATCATTTTTTGGTTTTATAGTTGAAAGTTTGATTCTCAAGTCAGACCAAGTATTAAGTCTACTTTGGTATTTAGTTTTTATGGCAGTATAAAAGGAAAAACCAGTTTTACATAATTAGGTAGTGGGAAATGGCAGCAATGTGTGAAATGCTATTTTTACAATAGAAAGAAATTCGGGAATCAGATAGCACCAAAAACTGCTTAGTGATTCATCCTAAATATGAATACAATTTTTTGCATTTCTACTTATGTGTATAAGTATTATTCGGTTTCATGATTCACAAGAAACACTGAAAAAATGCATACCCACTAAAGAAAAAAAAATAGAAAATTTTTTTCTCTAAATGTTTTTCGCGGAACCCCAGACAGCCCGTTAAGGAACCCCTGAACCCACTTTGGGAATCCCTGTACTAATCTAACCTTTATAATAAAGAGTTTTTGGAATTATCTAGAGCTACTATAAAAGTATATTGTAGTTACAAACTGAGTTTATGTTAGTTAAGTAATGATTATGTAAGATATTTGAAGGATATATTTTTTCACAAAGTGAGTATCGCGAGAAAAGCCACTCTAAGTTCTTCATGGCCTCTCAGTTTTGATTGTAACTCTCCTACATGAAGAACAGACGACTTTCTCCTTTAGCTGCCTTATTTATCAGAAAAGCTTTTAAACTCGCAGCCCTATTCCACTGAATCTTTATTAAAACGCTAATTAACTGAGTAATTAAAATACTTAGCCTACAGCCGAGCAGTAATTAACTAATTAACAAATCTTCTTTATGCCTCAGCTTATAATTGTTGTAATAATAATTAAAAACCAATGAATTATTTTAACAAAACTGATTCCATTTATATTTGAACTTATTTAAGTTAATATATTAATCTTTATAAACTCATTGTAGGGTAAGAAAGCTAAAGAAATGGTCTCCACGTATAAAAGTTCTTAAGCCTTTTACCCTACAATGAGTTAAACCCACATTAATAACTGATTTCACTCAGTTAGAATCTTTAAAATCTAAATATAACTAGTGTAGCACAACTGAATCAAGAGACAATACAATATGTGAAGGCAAAACCAAAAGTATGTTCCTGAAGAACCAGTTCTCGTCCTGAAGAACCAGTTCTCGTCCTGAAGAACCAGTTCTCGTCCTGAACAACCCGTTCTCGCCTGAAGAACCCGTTCTCGTCCTGAAGAACCAGTTCTCGTCCTGAAGAACCAGTTCTCGTCCTGAAGATGGATCTATGAAAGAGCTGAAACATGTTGACTGTATAACTGTACAACATGTTGTACTGTGTAACATGTTGACATGTTGACTGTAGGAAGTTTGTTATATAGTTTAGATACAACAACGAAATCCTTATTTAGTAAGATAGAGAAACTTATAAAGAAGCAAGTTTCTGCCAACTATGGCTACGTTTTTAATAATATGTGCTTAAAAGAAGGACTGCTACCAAAATTCACAAATATATATATATATATATATATATTAGTATATTTTGGGAGCAGACCTTCATTTAAATATGTTTTATTAAAGAGTATGCCGATTTTCATTTTTGTCCTTTTTCTGTTTAATTTTTCAAGTTTCCTAAACATAGTTTTCAACCCTTCAGGTAATATATACCTCAATTCACCAAATAATTTATTACTGAACTCCATAAAATTAATCGAAGTTATAATTCTAAACTATAAAACTACACAATAAATTGTCCAACGTTTCAGTCGTCATAGACCATCTTCAGGGATATAAGATTGTAACTAATTAATAAATTAAATAAAGAAGAAACACTATCAAAAAGTTATTATACATATTCTAAATACTAACTAGTACATCACCATATTAAGGAATTAAACACATTGAGAGAACTCGGAGGTTTACTCGGTCGTGGGGGTTACACAGTCTTGGAGGTTCCACAATCTCAGGTTTTCCAGTTTGATTCCTATTGTTACTTAAATTCACTAAACCACTATGAGCTTGTCACTGAACCAGGGTTATTGCTTTGATGGTTTCCTGCGTGTAGCTTTAAAATTCTGATGAAACTCGTTGTCTGGTTGTTGAGGTTGGGTTTATACTCTCTTATACACAGGTGTATTGTGTATTGTGTTGTGTGAATTGATGTATATATTACCTGAAGGGCTTGAAAACTAAATGTAGGAAACTTGAAAAATTAAACAGAAAAAGGACAAAAATGAAAATCGGCATACTCTTTAATAAAACATATATATATATATATATAATTATTGTTAGTGTTTTTTCGTCATTTAATCAAGTTAAGTTGTTTAATCGTCATTATTGTAAATCCCTGAAGATGGTCAAAGTGACCGAAATGTTAGAATAATTTAATGTATAGTTTTTTGTTGTAATTAAGTTTATAGTGTATTTTTGGATTACTACTATGGAGCTCAAGAATAAATCCAAGCTTAGAAAACTTGAGAAATTAAATAGAAAACGAACAAAAGTAAAGATCGGCATACTCTTTAATAAAACGTGTCTAAATGAAGGTCTGCTCCCAAAATATACTAATATATATATACTTAAAAAACAGAAAGAACGAGGACTGAAAACTACGCACTAGGACTGATTTAGAGAAAATAATATAGTTTTGAATAGTTCTTCAGCGGTGTTCATGTCAGTGGATGATGCGATTAGAATGTGTCTCTATTATTAGTATAGACATTGAAAGCGTAAAGCCTATTGGTAGATGGAAGTATTGCCAGTCATTTGTCTTGCAGAATGATAAGAGCATTGATTTGACAGGCAGGGACCCGGTCTTTGAAGGATTGTAGTCGTGTGATGTCATATCCTACAAGAGGGAATTAATATGCAAGTGGCATGGTCCCTTGAGCGATTCTTCACGACTAAAACGGACACATTGTTTGAAAGAGTAGAAGGTAAAACCGAATTGTGAGTGAGTGGGGTTTAGGGGGGGATCGCATCCATCATACTTAGCGTCTGTTGTCCAAAAAAAAAAAAAAAACTTGGAAAGCCGGCAGCACGTAGCGCCGCCTCGAAAGAATAGACCAACGTATCGCTTAATTAAATCTCTCTCACTCTCTGTAAGCAAACCTCTTCTCTTTGCTTCTGACTGGGTGAAAAACGACCCCCGCCTCCACCTTTGCAGGCCGACTACCGAGTTAATTAACTCGGCTGAACAAAGGGGCAAGCGGGCGTCGATATTGCATTGATTTCTTATTCGTGTTTAGAGGTGCTTTTCATGGGGGCGCCGCGCTTGTAATGGGTAAAGAAGCCGACAGGGGCAGTACTGTTCAGACCATGCCTACTGACCTCAACCCATGTACTGCTTATTCACTGTAATGGACATCATTATAACCATTCAGTCGATATTGCATTGATTTCTTATTCGTGTTTAGAGGTGCTTTTCATGGGGGCGCGCTTGTAATGGGTAAAGAAGCCGACAGGGGCAGTACTGTTCAGACCATGCCTACTGACCTCAACCCATGTACTGCTTATTCACTGTAATGGACATCATTATAACCATTCAGTCGATATTGCATTGATTTCTTATTCGTGTTTAGAGGTGCTTTTCATGGGGGCGCGCTTGTAATGGGTAAAGAAGCCGATATGGCAGTACTGTTCAGACCATGCCTACTGACCTCAACCCATGTACTGCTTATTCACTGTAATGGACATCATTATAACCATTCAGTCGATATTGCATTGATTTCTTATTCGTGTTTAGAGGTGCTTTTCATGGGGGCGCGCTTGTAATGGGTAAAGAAGCCGATATGGCAGTACTGTTCAGACCATGCCTACTGACCTCAACCCATGTACTGCTTATTCACTGTAATGGACATCATTATAACCATTCAGTCGATATTGCATTGATTTCTTATTCGTGTTTAGAGGTGCTTTTCATGGGGGCGCCGCGCTTGTAATGGGTAAAGAAGCCGACAGGGGCAGTACTGTTCAGACCATGCCTACTGACCTCAACCCATGTACTGCTTATTCACTGTAATGGACATCATTATAACCATTCAGTCGATATTGCATTGATTTCTTATTCGTGTTTAGAGGTATTTAGAAGTGTATTTACAAGTAGGGATCATTAACGTTTTCCTGACATCGATCAGGATCGGGACCGACGGCTTAATGCCTTATCCTAGGGACGACGTGCTCAGATTAATTCTTCTCACACTTGAATAATTCAAGGGTCAGGAGGGTATTGAACCCTGGAACCACCAGTTCAGAGAGGTGAGTACGTTAACCACTGTGCTAACCAGGCCACCTAATTTCAACTCTAGGAAAAAGTTCCTATATCCAGCTGCCCTCTAGCGCCATCTTTCCAATTCTTTTAACTGTTTTTATCGCTGTGCGCCCTAGCTATCCAGCCATTTCCACCTTTAGATCAAAATCAGGCCGACGATTTAACGTGTTGCCCTTTTTGTCACCTCCAAGTTTAGCCACCCAATCTCGGGGTGTCCGAGGTGGCCCTTGCGGATCGGGCACCACGATTCCACGTCGCGCATTCTTGAGTCCTTCATATCTGTCCTCGATCTCTTCCGAAGTATATAATTAATCCAGATAGAGTAGAAACCGTTTTTCAACCCCTCCACATTTCAACAGAAGACTTATGTCCACAGGAGGGTGTAGTCCACCCTCTAATGAGCCACCCTCTCATTTTTCTAAACCTCCTGCGCACCCCCCATAGACGTGTATACACACCCCCGCCCTCCCAACACTGGGACACATTTGTCACCCTCGCTCTAAATGAATACGCACCCTCCGCCGAAGAGTCCATCACTTTCCCTCTAATATTTGCTTTCCGTTACCAACTTCTTTTTTCTCTCTCTTTCAAAATAAAACACCTTTCTTTTTCTTTCCACCACCTTTCCTATTCTTTTCAAAAACCTATATGAATTCTCTAACAAGTTCGCTATTAATCTCTCCTCATAAATAATAAATACTTATTGATTACCATCCTATTAAAAAGCATATCAGTTACTTGAGCATTCTGTTATAGTGCGGTATTTACTCATAATGGGGAATTTCAAAAACAATCAAGTCTCCAGACAAAAGAACTTTAGGTTTAAAACCAACAACGTGTTTCAAAAACTTAGTGTTCTTCTCTTTTATATGTGAAAACAGATATATATATATATATATATATATATATATATATATATATATATATATATAATAAATTCAAAACGAAGGAAACACACAGAAAGACAGAGACATAACTCACATCGATATTTCGACTATCGTCGTCATAAGGAGGTGTGAAGAGCGAAGGGCGGTGACTCACCGCCCTGCCTTCCTGCGGGACTCTTCGCTCTTCACACCTCCTGATGACGACGATGGTCGAAATATCGATGTTTGTTATGTCTCTGTCTTTCTGTGTGTTTCCTTCGTTTTGAATTTATTTTATTTAAAAAAGTCCGCTGGACAGTTTCTTTTATTGTATAAGAATGAATTACTTGAAAATTGATTACAAATAATTGAATAGTGACTATTACTATTGAAGTCTTTAACAAGCGATAATAGTATAAACAGTAAGTATGACAGTATAGTATAGAATACTGTTGCAGTGGCAGTAGATCCGGGACTGGATATACACGAAAAGCGAAAAAAAAAGCCGGAGTACACCGTCGGCTCCGAGCCTATAAGATGTCAAGAACTCTTTAAAGATCCCTATTCTAATAAGTATGTTGAGCTAGGTAAAATGTAAGACTCCCTAAACGTAGAATGATGATTGTGTGGTAACAGAAATGGCCAGTTCATTCCATCTGTGTTTTTTTTTCTCTTGTAGGACTGTCACTCTGACGTTAACCTAACCTATATATACTTTTAAAGCCAAAATATTGTTTTTTTAACCACCTAAACTCTGATTCATTTGACTGTTTTAGTTATTCACTTAGCTAAATCCTTTTATAGGATTTTTAACCATTATTAAGTTACTAGTAGATTCTTAACTTATAATAGGATAACTAAATAGAATAGTTTTGGGAAAACAAGTTTTTGGAAGTTTTAAGAAGGTGGTATCGTTTGGGTTGGTGGGTGGGGGGGGGGGGACAAAAAGGTGATAGAGATGTTTCCAAGTCCTATGGAGAAAGGCAATGATTTTGTTTTTGAGTTCCTCCTGGGGTGGGGGGTGCAGGGGGCAGTCGGCGGGCTTTTGTCGAAAACAGGACGTAAATAAGGTCCTCCTTCTCATCCTGCTACACTCCTCTATCTAACCCCCGGGGGTACAGGCAAAACACTAAATCTTAATAACCCTTCCAACTTGGCAAAGCCTAATTCACAACTACCTTCTCTCTCACTCGCTCTCAATCCCTCTTTCTTTGCTATATTAGTCAGAAATTACTTCTTTTATTTTTTTTTATTTTATTTTCATATTTATTATATGGGGGATGTTAGCAAGTGGTTAACATATTCGCCGCTGAACTGATAGGACTGGGGTTCGATCCCCACCTGGCCCAGTCTTGAGAGGGAGTGTGTATACACGTTTATGTGAGTTTAGAAAAATGAAGGGGTGGCTCATTAGAGGGTGGGACTACACCCTCCTGTGGACATAAGTCTTCTGTTGAAATGTGGAGGGGTTTAAAAATGGTTTCTACTCTATCTGGATCAATTATATACTTCGGGAAGAGATCGAGGACAGATATGAACATCTTAAGATGTGTTAAAAGAATTGTGAATATGTTGTTAGGGGCCAGGTGGACAGGGGAACTTATTCCTAGAGTTGAAATTAGGTGACCCGGTTAGCACAGTGGTTAACGTAATCACCTCTGAACTGGTGGTTCCGGGGTTCAATACCCTCCAGGTCATCGATTTATTCACGTAGGAGGTGAATAAATCTAACCACTGTCATACCTCGGAGAGGAAGTTAATCCGTCGGTCCCGAGCCTGTACGATGTCAGTTACTCGGTAAAGATTCCCTACTGTAAGTATACTTGAGTTAGGCAAAGTAATTAGTTACAATTAACAAAATTACAATAGACATTTTAACTTTAGGTTATTAGAGAACTTACAGAAGTCTACAATTTTGAAACAGAAAAACAAATTATTACATTAGATATTATTTTACAAAGAAAAATAATCTGTGGATTTTAACAATAGAAAATCGATCCAGAACGGACAAACAAATAATCAAACAAAATATATATAGTTAATTTCTTGACGGTCAGGTGGGCTATTTCTACTCCTGATGATGACGAATGTTGAAATATAGAAGTGTCAATATGTATCATTGCTTTCTTGACTGCCAGGTGGGCTACTTCTACTCCTAATGGTGTTGAATGTTAAAATATAGATGTGTCAATATGTATCATTGCTTTCTTGACGGCCAGGTGGGCTACTTCTACTCCTGATGATGACGAATGTTGAAATATAGAAGTGTCAATATGTATCATTGCTTTCTTGACGGTCAGGTGGGCTACTTCTACTCCTGATGATGACGAATGTTGAAATATAAACGTGTCAATATGTATCATTGCTTTCTTGACGGTCAGGTGGGCTACTTCTACTCCTGATGATGACGAATGTTGAAATATAAACGTGTCAATATGTATCATTGCTTTCTTGACGGCCAGGTGGGCTACTTCTACTCCTGATGATGACGAATGTTGAAATATAGAAGCTTCAATATGTATCATTGCTTTCTTGACGGTCAGGTGGGCTATTTCTACTCCAGATGGTGACGAATGTTGAAATATAGAAGTGTCAATATATATCATTGCTTTCGTGACGGTCAGGTTGGCTACTTCTACTACTGTTGGTGACGAATGTTGAAATATAGAAGTGTCAATATGTATCATTGCTTTCTTGACGGTCAGGTGGGCTATTTCTACTCCAGATGGTGACGAATGTTGAAATATAGAAGTGTCAATATGTATCATTGCTTTCTTGACGGTCAGGTGGGCTATTTCTACTCCAGATGGTGACGAATGTTGAAATATAGAAGTGTCAATAAGTATCATTGCTTTCTTGACAGTCAGGTGGGCTACTTCTACTCCTGATGATGTTGAATGTTGAAATATAGAAGTGTCAATATGTATCATTGCTTTCTTGACGGTCAGGTGGGCTACTTCTACTCCTGATGATGACGAATGTTGAAATATAGAAGTTCGTTATTTGAGTTTGTTAAATATATTCATATTGTTTAGTTTTCTATTTGTATACGGAAATTTGAAATAATTTAAAGACTATTTATTTATGTTTTGTAGGTGAATGAAGTATATATTGTGAATGACCTAAAGGTCATTGATATTGATTGAAAGCATGTCTAATTGCTAGACTGGATTAGGTGTCTGGGGCGGGAATAGCTTGTAGGTCAGGTTGGGGGCTTTTGAATTCAATCAATAATACCTGTGGAATAAAACTAAACCAATTCTATTCCATTCTTCCCTAACTTCAATCACCTTTCCATCTAGGACACAATCTCTATAAAAACTTACTTTATTTCCAAGTCATTCCAATGTATTTCTTCCAACTATTTCTATATATATATATATATATATATATTTACTGAAAGTCCCAAAACAAACTGTTCCAGTATTAAAAATACTCCTCAAATATATATATATATATAAAGATTTCACATAAACACGTGAAATAACAATCAATGATCAAACCACAATATGAAATGGGAAAGCAAGACTAAGATCTTTCAATCGTAATTAGCGGTCTGTGTCAGAATCAAAAACCCAACTGCTAGGTTTTTGACTGTGACGAAGAGACCGCTTGTTACGGTTGAAAGATCTTAGTTTTGTTTTTCCATAAATAGGTTTTTAACTCTGACGAAGAGTGCTTGTTACAGTTGAAAGATCTTGGTTTTGTTTTTCCATAAATAGGTTTTTAACTCTGACGAAGAGTGCTTGTTACAGTTGAAAGATCTTAGTTTTGTTTTCCCATAATAAGGTTTTTACTCTGACGAAGAGCGCTTGTTACAGTTAATTATCTTGGTTTTGTTTTCCCATAATTAGGTTTTTAACTATGACGAAGAGCGCTTGTTACAGTTGAAAGATGTTGGTCTTGTTTTCCCATAATAAGGTTTTATCTCTGACGAAGAGCGCTTGTTACAGTTGAAAGATCTGGGTTTTGTTTTCCCATAATCAGGTTTTTAACTCTGACGAAGAGCGCTTTTTAAAGTTGAAAGATCTTGGTTTTGTTTTCCCGTTTCATGTTTTTAAGAAGCTGATCAATAATATAACTTTTAATTATTTATTTTTATACATCTGAGTTGGGTTTTTGACTCTGACGAAGACCGCTTGTTACGGTTGAAAGATCTTAGTCTTGATTTCCCATTTCTTATTGTCGTTTGATCATTGATTGTTATTTCACGTGTTTATGTGAAAGCTTTTTATTTTAAACATATCTTATAATTGTTGTCTTTTGATGCACTTTCTGTCTATTTGTGTTCCTTTCGAGAATTGTCTTCTACAAGTCTCTTTCCCTTATATTATTTAATGCAATACATAGATTATTGCCATGCAGTACAGTTTATCATTTTGTTTCAGGTATTCCAGCAGTGTTCGTTCTTTCCTTAATCCATCCATCAAATCCTCAGGTTCGTAACATAAATAAAAATGCATATATCTATAAACATCTCACTCAAATTATTTATTTTTATTATTTTTTTTTATATTTTGGATGTTTTCGAAATACACTATACATAGGCTTTATACATCAAAGATTTTTGTCCCGCGCTGAACCCTAAATCAGTGACTTGTTCGTCATTCCAAGTTCTAGGACCTTCGAATCTAGAATAAAATTTATTCGGAACGCTCCTCTGTTGTAACCTGTAGGAGGCGTGAAGTATTGGCGATGTGCTGCAGTGATTCCACTATTACACACACACACACAACACCACAACACACACACACACACACACACACTACACACACACACACCCCCCCCCACACACACACACACACACACACACCACACAACAACATATAAATATATATATATAATTAAAGTTCAGCTAGAGAACAACGAAAAAGACGAACACTCACGAATCTCGATTATTTCGGCGTCTTGCCGTCTTCAGGAGAGTAGAAAGAAAGAAAATAAAATAAAAGGAGAAAGAATGAAGGAACGGAGACGTAAATGCGTCCACTGGCCGATGTAAACTGGCCAATATATATATATATATTGGTTATATATTAATTATATATATATTGGTTATATATTTGGAGTGTTGGATTTGATCTTTCAACTGGTTGAAGTGTTATTAATTTCTTTATGTTTCTTTATGTACATTGAACTGTATTTGTCAATTTCGGATCGTATTTTCATCGAATAAGTGTATATATATGTTTATACCACAATAAGAAATGGGAAAACAACACTAAGTTCTTTCAACCGTAACAATCAGTCTTCATCAGAGTCAAAAAAGTAAAAAAAAAGAGAGTC
>JAPFBL010001145.1:0-34064 GCA_026182355.1 Hermatobates lingyangjiaoensis | reverse complement strand
CTCCCATACAAACGGCTCGACAGGGTATCAATACGGTCCGGAAGCTCCTCAGCGGGAACACGCAACCGCGATGCCAGAGAACTCGACAGCCGGTGATGCCCGTCAGGAAGCGGAAGGAATCCATCCCGGTATAGGCCTCAATACGGCGAATACCGGAACCAATCGAGGATTCACCCAACACAGCGACCGGTCCGATCTCCGAGGAGTGGCTGACATGAGTACCGCCACAGAGCTCCATAGAGAAGGGTCCACCGATCTCCACCACGCGCACTCTGCTGCCGTAGTTCTCACCGAAGAGCGCCATGGCACCCATGGCCTTAGCCTCGTCGAGGCTGGTCTCGATCGTGTTGACGGCGTAGTCGGCGTCCACCCCCTCATTGGCAATGAACTCGATGCGCTGTAGCTGTTCAGCGGTCAGCTGCTCGCCATAGCTGAAGTCAAAGCGTAGGTAGCCAGGCTTATTCAACGAACCTGCCTGCACAGCAGTGGGGCCAAGAACCTGACGCAGAGCGGCATGGATCATATGGGTGCCCGAGTGCGCCTGTCGAGCCTGATGACGCCACCCGTGATCGACCACAGCGGTAATCGTGTCGCCCACGGCGAACTCACCGTCGGTGACCGTCATCTCGTGGAGCCAGACTTTCTTCCCGGTCTTTTGGACATCGGTGACCGAGGCGGCCCCACCGGTTCCAGTAATCAGGCCCCGGTCAGCGAGCTGCCCACCGGCCTCCGCATAGAACGGGTCTGGTCGAGAATGACCTGTACCTTCTCACCCTCACCAGCGCGTTCGACGAGCACGCCGGCAGCGACGATCCCCAGGATCCGAGCCTGCGCTTCGGTGCTCTCATAGCCGAGAAATGCGGTGAGATGGTTATCCACGAAGTGGCGGTAGACCGAGACATCCGCGTGCGCATGCTTCTTCGCCCGGTTATCTGCCTTGGCGCGAGCCTTCTGCTCGGCCATCCGGGAATCGAAGCCCTCTTTATCTACCGTCAGACCTGCCTCGGCGGCCATCTCGATGGTGAGGTCGATCGGGAATCCGTGGGTGTCATGGAGGGCGAAGGCCTTTGCCCCACCAAGTTCGGCAGCTCCGGCATCCCGGACCCGGGCGGCGGCGTCCTCAAAAAGTCGGGTTCCGGATTCTAGGGTCTTCAGGAAAGCGGTCTCCTCCCCCACCGACACGGCACGGATACGCTCCCAGTTTTCCGCGATGTCCGGGTAGCTGGGTGTCATCGTCTCGCAGACGGTAGACATCAGCCGCTGCATGGTCACGCCGGTCGCGCCGAGAAGCCGGGCGGAGCGGATGATCCGCCGCAGTAGAACGGCGTAAGATATAACCGCGGCCCTCATTGCCCGGGGTGACTCCGTCGAGGATGAGCATGAGACCGGTACGGCAGTGATCAGCAATCACGCGGAAGCGGATGTCATCGGTGTGGGTGGCATGGTAGGCGGCGGAGTCTGTATCCCCAGCTTGGGCCAAGGTCTCGCTACGCCCGTAGGTGGCGCCGGTAAGCTTTTCTGCCTCCGCAATCACCGGGGCCAGAAGATCGGTCTCGTAGACATTGTCGACATTCTGGAGGATGCAGGCGACGCGTTCCACGCCCATACCGGTGTCAATATTCTTCTTCGGCAGCGGGCCGATGATCTCGAAATCATCTTTGCCGATCCCCTTGCCACGCTCATTCTGCATGAACACGAGGTTCCAGAGCTCGATATAGCGGGTATCATCGACAATCGGGCCGCCGAACTGCCCGTATTTCTCCCCCCGGTCGTAGTAGATCTCTGAGCAGGGACCACAGGGGCCGGGAATGCCCATCGACCAGTAGTTATCCGCCATACCAAGGCGCTGGATCCGCTCTTTCGGCACACCGATCTGCTCATGCCAGATATCGGCGGCCTCGTCATCATCGAGGTAGACGGTGACCCAGAGCCGGTCCTTTTCGAGCCCATAGCCGCCCTCATCCACCGAGTCGGTAAGCAGCGACCACGCGTGGGCGATCGCCCCCTCCTTGAAATAGCGGCCGAAGGAGAAGTTACCCGCCATCTGGAAGAAGGTATTGTGGCGGGTGGTGATGCCCACCTCCTCAATATCGAGGGTGCGCACGCACTTCTGGATCGAGGTCGCGGTCTCATTGGGAATGGGGGCGACTGCTGTCCAAGAAAATACGGTTTGAAAGGCACCATGCCGGCGTTGACGAAGAGCAGGTTCGGATCGTCGAGGATCAGCGAGGCGCTGGGAACCTCAGTATGTCCAGCTTTGACGAAGTGTTTGATGAATCGCTCACGGATCTCATGCGTCTGCACGGTGATGGAACCTTCTTGCTCTGTTACTGGGGGTTTTATGGTCCGTCAGCTGCGACGGAATAGCCGGTTGCCCAGTCTACCTGTCACCCCCGGACGACCCCACGCAGGTATCCAGGGTTGCGGAGATCTGCCGTTCCCGGCCATGATCCGTGGGCAGGTAATACTGGGCGTCAGCCAGGTCATCGGGCAGATAGTCCTGAGTGAGGACGCCGCGCGGATCATCATGGGGATAGCGATAGCCCACCGCATTACCCAGCGCCTCTGAGCCGGAGTAATGACCATCGCGCAGATGCGGAGGCACGATGGCACCACGACCTGCCTGAACATCCTCCAGGGCGGCGTCAATCGCGGTGATCACCGCATTCGATTTCGGGGCGGTGGCCAAATGCACGGTGGCCTGGGCGAGTGGAATCCTCCCCTCTGGCATACCGATGAAACTCACTGCCTGGTGGGCTGCGATCGCGACCTGAAGAGCGGTGGGGTCTGCCATGCCGATATCCTCCGCTGCGTGGACAACTAACCGGCGGGAAATGAAGCGAGGATCCTCCCCTGCGTCAATCATCCGTGCGAGATAGTGCAGAGCGGCGTCCGGGTCTGAGCCACGGATGGACTTGATGAAGGCACTGGTGATGTCATAGTGCTGTTCACCATCCCGGTCATAGCGGGCAACCGCTCTATTCGTGGACCGGGCGACCACCTCAACCGTCACCGTTTCCACGTCTTCGGCGGCGGCCTCCAAATAGGTTAAGGCGCGGCGGGCATCCCCGGCGGCTAACGCCGTCAGCCGCTCACACGCCTCATCTGTTAGATCGATGGCCCTGCCGTAGCCACGGGGATCAGCCACGGCTCGGCGCAGCAGCGTGGAGATATCCGTTGGGGACAGAGGGGTGAGCTGCACGAGAAGAGATCGCGAGAGCAGCGGGGCAACCACTGAGAAACTCGGGTTTTCTGTGGTCGCCGCGACAAGGAGAACAGTGCGGTTTTCCACCGCAGAGAGCAGGGCATCCTGTTGGGTTTTAGAAAACCGGTGAACCTCATCGATAAAGAGCACCGTCGGAATGCCATCGACTAGCATCCGCCGGGCAGTGTCGATAATTGCCCGAACGTCCTTAACCCCGGAATTCAGAGCGGAGAGTGCTTCGAAACGGCGTCCTGATGCTCTAGCGATCAGAGAGGCGACCGTGGTTTTCCCGGTGCCCGGTGGCCCATAGAGGATCACGGAGGACTCGCCGCGGCCCTCAATGAGCCGACGCAGAGGCGACCCCTCACCCAGAACATTGGACTGGCCTACGACCTCTTCGAGCGTGCGAGGGCGCATCCGCACCGCAAGTGGTGCATGGGCCCCCGGATGGAAGTAGCGGTCCGCGGAACGCGACGGCGGGGTCGAATCAACGTCACCACCGAGGTCAAAAAGATCATCAGCCATAGGTCACCACTGTGAGTTCACTGCTGCCGGTTCACTGACATCTGTGCGCTGTGATCCATGTGCTGGGGCCACTTGGAATGAAGCCGATTGCGAGTCTGCGGCACGACCCCGAGCCGGGACAACCGCTCCAACAGGGAAGCAGCGAATACGGCGGCCTCCTGATAACGCGGATCCTCACCGTGGCGCTGAGCCGCTGCTACAGCGAACCGCCGAACGGATTCCACCGTGGTAGCCAGATCGGCGAGGTGCGTCTCCGGCAAACCATCGAGCCGGCGGGCGCCCTCCGCATGCGATTCACCATTTTCAATGACAGCGAGTGTCCCGTAGTACAGCAGCGACAAACTCATCAGTGCCCAGGCAATGAGCGAGGTCATCAGCGCAGGAGTGAGCTGTTCTGAATCCCGTACCTGAGGCCACACCACCACGACCTCCGACGCCCACGCCTCGATAAACTCCAGGGCTTCCTCTTCCTCGAGGAGCGGAGTGCTGATGTCATGGGGGAATCCGGCGATCACACAGGCGACATCGGACACGATGTCGCGGAACCCCGCCCATTCAAAGTCGAGGAATACGACCTGGTCGGAAAGCATGATGTTATCCGGTGTCAGATCAAAGGGGCTGAATGCGCGCAAGCGAGAGCGGGATTGACGCTGAGCCGCTTCCTCAACGAATTCCTGCACGGACGGGCATACCTCGATCCCACTGCTGCGGAGTATGTGGAGACCCTGAGCGACCAGGGCCGCGACATCCACGTCGCGTTCCCCCATCTGAGAGGCAGGTAATCCATGGCGGGAGTACTGGCGCCGGTTCAGCGTATCGAAGGATTCCTCTCCCTCGACCGTGGCGACCTGCATCTTTCCCAGCGCGCGGCCGAGCTTGCGCAGAGCTACGGCACGCTGCGCATCATCATCGAGAATGAGGATATCGGAGAAGCTCGCCCCGGTGCCCGCATCAGACAAAACCATGATGCGCTCATCAATATCGTGGGCCAGCAGCAGTGGGCCAGGACGGTTCTCGGCGGAGAGAGTGTTCGTGTACTGATAAGCCACCACCTCTCGAATCATCGCTGCGGTGGCCTCCGCCTCCTCCGGTGTCCCCTCCTCAACTCGGGGCAGCTGCTTGATAATCACCGACCGCTGCTGGAGGAAAGGGTTCGGGGTGACCTTGGCCCGCAGAACCAGCGATTCGCTAGAACCACCGAGGTCTTCGGGGTGGGTAAGCTCCGGTGCTCCTCCGAACCGGCGGCTCAAAAGATGGGTCGCCCGATCCAGGACGGTGTCGCTACTCAGCACATCGATTCCTTCGGCGTTCTCTTCTCCAGTGCGTCCGGAGAGGTCATTAGACCTTCTGGTCTGCTGGCTTGGGCTTAGCGTCAATACCGGCTTCTTTGCGCTGTTGCGCGGTGATCGGCGCCGGGGCCTCGGTCAGCGGGTCTACTCCGCCACCGGACTTCGGGAAGGCGATGACGTCTCGAATTGAATCGTACCCGCCAAGCAGGGAGACAATCCGGTCCCACCCGAAGGCGATCCCACCGTGCGGGGTGCGCCGAAAGCGAAGGCATCCAAGAGGAAGCCGAACTTCTCTCGGGCTTCTTCCTCAGTAATGCCCATCACGGCAAAGACCCGCTCCTGGACCTCACGCTGGTGAACACGGATCGACCCGCCGCCGATCTCATTGCCATTACAGACGATGTCATAGGCATAGGCCGTGGCCTCTTCGGGATGGGTATCGAAAGAATCAATCCATTCCGGCTTCGGGGAAGTGAAGGCGTGGTGGACCGCGGTCCAGGAGGAGTGTCCGAGGGCAACATCACCGGAAGCAGCGGCATCAGCGGCGGGCTCGAACAGCGGGGCATCGACCACCCAGGTAAACGCCCAGTTGCCGTCTTTGATCAGGCCCAGACGTTCCGCGATCTCGCCACGGGCAGCACCGAGAAGGGCACGGGAAGGCTTGATCTCACCGGCAGCGAAGAATATGCAGTCGCCAGGTTTCGCACCGACGTGAGCGGCAATATTCTCCCGCTCACTCTCGGTGATGTTTTTCGCCACCGGTCCGGACAGGGTGCCATCCTCGCCGACGAGGATATAGGCCAGGCCTTTGGCGCCGCGCTGCTTTGCCCATTCTTGCCAGGCGTCCAGGGTACGGCGAGGCTGAGAGGCTCCACCCTCCATCACCACGGCACCAACATAGGGCGCGGAGAAGACCCGGAAGCTGGTGTTCGCGAAGAACTCGGTGCACTCGGTGATCTCAATATCGAAGCGTAGGTCGGGTTTATCGGAACCATAGCGACGCATGGCCTCGGCGTAGGTGATCCGTGGGATCGGGCTGGTGATCGCATAGCCGATCTCCGCCCACACCGCGGTTAGGATCTTCTCGGCCAGGGCAATGACATCCTCCTGGTCCACGAAGCTCATCTCGACATCCAGCTGAGTGAACTCGGGCTGGCGATCGGCACGGAAATCCTCATCCCGGTAGCACCGGGCGATCTGAAAATAGCGCTCCATCCCGGCGACCATAAGCAGCTGCTTAAACAGCTGCGGAGACTGTGGCAGAGCGTAGAAGCTGCCAGGACGCAGACGGGCGGGCACCAGGAAGTCCCGGGCACCTTCCGGAGTCGACCGGGTCAGGGTGGGAGTTTCGATCTCCGCAAAATCCTCAGCGATAAGGACGCCGCGAGCGGCCTGGTTGACCTTGGAGCGCAGCCGTAGTGCGTGTGCCTGGCGATCGCGGCGCAGGTCCAGGTAGCGGTATTTCAGGCGGGTTTCCTCGCCCACCTCACCACCGCTGTTGTCTTCAATCTGGAAGGGCAGCGCCACGGACTCATTGAGAATCACGAAGGAGGAGACGTTGAGTTCAACCGCACCCGAGGCAAGATTCGGATTCTCCGAACCCTCCGGGCGAGCTTCGACGATACCGGTCACCTGGATGCAGTACTCGCTGCGCAGCGCGTGGGCGCGCTCGGCGACCTCGATGTCGCGGAATACCACCTGAGCGAGACCGGAACGGTCACGCAGATCGATGAAGATCACTCCACCGTGGTCACGGCGGCGGGCTACCCAGCCCGTCAGCGTGACCTCCTTTCCGGTGTCGTCGGAGCGAAGATCGCCACACAGATGCGTCCGCAGCACGTCGCGTTGTCCTTTCGGATCTGGTTGATGGGACGGCATTAGTTAGCCTCCCCGGGATATCACCGGCACACCGCCCACCGGGTTGTGGTGGAACCGTGCACACATGTCGCCCCTCCAGCTTACTCCCCCCGGTCACCTAACAATGGGGATGGGTGGTCGCCGCTATATAACCGCTCCTGCTCCACCGAGCATTCCATGGTCCCCCAAGTCAGTTCCCCCGACCTGATGGAGAAAGGACAAACACCGTGGGAGGTATGACCGAGAACTCCTCTACAGAGCCTACCACCGCACCCGACGCCGACGGAATACCCGCCGAAGTCACAGTCGAGGACATTATCGTCACTCCCCTGGACCAGCGAGATGTATACCGCTACTTCTGGTTAATCAACCAGGTCATTCTCATCATCTCTGCCGTCGTGGATATCTGCGCGATAATCTACGAATTGGCTGCCAATGAATCCGGAGTCTGCATTACCGGTATCGGCGCGGGAATTGTCAGCATGCGCTCCATCATTGGATTGCTCCTGGCCAGACTGGGAAGCGACCTGAAGTTCGCGCACCGGATCTGAGCGAATTTATCCCAACGGGGCGTCCGCTACAACCCGCTGTCGCGTCGGAATTTGAAATGGTGCGAAATAGCCTTAACCCACTGTTAGAGTGATGGGCATGGACATCATCTCAATGATCACTCTCGCCCACGGTATTCTCATCCGCGCTGATTGGGCGGCATATAATCACTGGGATGTGATCAGTCCCTTCCTCAATACCGTGGTCCCTGAGACCGCCAGAAATTATCATCCTTAGCACCACACGGAGGCGCCATTCACGAACCTTTCACACAGACGTCAAGTACCCGGTCAACACACCTGAACTCCAACTCACGGTGCTTACCGGGGTAGTCGCCGTCCATTTGGATATCCGCAGGGTTCGCACTCCGGAATCGGCCCCACTCAACATCATCATCGCGGTAAAAGTGTGCAGCCCGGGATCCGCGCTTCCCGCGAGCAATTGTGCGCCCATGACCACATTGTGCGCCGGCGACAGAGACGTGGACGCCGCCAATCCCAATCCATAATCGAAGTCAGTCCGCGGATTGGTACAGATTGCCCGATTTCCCAAGATAGGTCCACAGGCTGGTGTTACTCACGAAAGCGAAGCACACTCCCTCCACCGGCGCCTTGTCCGGGATCTCCACATCAAACCGTGGCGAGGGTGCCGAGGGTGAGAGGAAGTCCGTCAACGCCGTCACCATATACCGCAGATTGATCAACTTCTTTCCCCTGGCCCGCTGCTCTTCCATCTTCTTGATCACCACGGCATCCACGCCCATCCCCGCGTTGAAAAGGAACCACCGGTTAAGGGTATGACCCCAGCTGATCGTGCGCCGAGTACCCGCATCGAACGTGGCCACCACCTGCCGGGCAGCATCCCGCGGATGCCGAGCCACCCCGAGGGCACCAGCAAAAACATTCGCATTTCCGCCGGGAACCACCCCTAACGCCGGAAGCTAAGCTAGCGCAACACGGTCCATCCGGTCTCGTGTACCCAGCATTCCGTTCACGGTCTCATTGACATAGCCGTCACCGCCCTGGACCACAATGGCATCGAAGGCCTCCGCCACCGCTCGCGCCCAAGGTCAGCGGCATGGCCATGATGGGTCGTCAGCACCAGCTTCACATCGTGGTGTTGGGATAGCAACGAGACCCGATACTCGGGATCAGCGACAGTCGTCGACATAGCAATAGAATTTGCGATCAAAAGAACTTACACGAGGGTTCACGATACCGGGGCGACCAGCCCGACCCACAAAAAGCCACCCCATATCACGCTCATCAGGATCGAGCGTCCTCATACACGTGTTTTCGTGATCCTTTTCTACCAAACCCTTTCTAGCGATCTGCGGACGGCCGTCTCAAACAACTGAAGCAATGCGGAGAGCGCCTCTGGCTCAGCAACCTCACGCTGAACCCGGGAACTCAAATCACGGAGAACCACGGTTCCATCTGCGAGCTCCTGCTCCCCCAGCACCAAAGCAATACGTGCACCGGCTCGGTCGGCACCCTTCATCGCGCCCTTGAGACCGCGGTCGCCATAGGACATATCAGCGCTCAGCCCAGCCCGGCGCAGCTGGTCGATAACGACCGCAAGCCTCTTCTTCGCCTCCGGGCCCATCGGAACTCCGTAAACATCAACCCGACGCCCTGTGGTTGGAGAGACTCCCTCCGCCTCCAAGGCCAGAACAGTGCGATCCACGCCCAGCCCGAACCCAATTCCGGAGAGATCCTGACCGCCAAGCTGGGCCATTAGACCGTCATAGCGGCCGCCGCCGCCAATGCCGGATTGTGCGCCAAGCCCGTCATGGACGAACTCGAAACAGGTCTTTGTGTAGTAATCCAAGCCACGCACCAACCGGGGATTCAGCACATACTGCACACCCATATCATCGAGCAGGCCGGTGACCGTCTCAAAGTGTTCCCGAGCCTCCGTTGAGAGATAGTCCGGCATTAACGGCGCATCAATCAGCATCTCCTGAATCGCGGAGCGCTTATCATCCAGAACACGCAAGGGGTTGATCTCAGCGCGGCGCCGGGTTTCCCCATCCAGCGGCAGGGCGAAAAGAAACTCCTGCAGCGCCTGCCGGTAGCGCGGACGGCAGGTCTCGTCACCAAGACTGGTCAGTTCCAGGCGGAAACCGGTAAGCCCGACTGCTCGATAGCATCGATCGCTCAGACCGACGACCTCGGCATCCAACGCCGGATCATCAACGCCAATAGCCTCCACTCCCACCTGCTGAAGCTGGCGGTAGCGCCCGGCTTGGGGGCGCTCATAGCGGAAGAAGGGGCCGGAATATGTCAGCTTCACCGGGAGCTGTCCACGATCAAGGTTGTGCTCAATCACCGCACGCATCACCCCGGCAGTGCCCTCAGGTCGCAGGGTGACGGAACGACCGCCCCGGTCATTGAAGGTGTACATCTCCTTGGAGACAACATCCGTAGATTCACCAACCCCACGGGCGAATAGGGCGGTGTCCTCAAACACGGGCAGTTCGATGTGCCCATATCCGGAGTTATGGATCACTGTCTCAAAGGTGCTTCGGACCGCATGGAAATCCGCCGAGGCGGGGGGCACATAGTCTGGCACGCCCTTCGGAGCAGAAAAGGGCTGAATTTTCGTGGTCTTCGCAGTCTTTGCACTCGAGGCAGTCTCACTCACGGATCCCAACTATAGCGGGCCCCTGTTCTAGCTCACGTTATAGAGGAATGGATTCGTCTTCTTCTCTTGGCCCACAGTGGTCGCCGCGCCATGTCCGGGCAGAACAATATCCTCATCCTCGAAGACCTGGATGAGCCTGCGCACACTTCGCACCATGGCCTCGGGATCAGAGAGAGGAAGGTCCGTTCGCCCAACCCACCGGGGAACAGCACATCACCACCGATGATGACAGCACCCTGGCCGCCTGTCGCCTGGCCACCTTCGATGTGTTCACTGCTAACCACCCCACCGCCGACAATGTCGATATCGGTGGCTGGGCTCGCGCTGCGCAGCATCACCGAACCTGGGGAATGACCGGGCATATGGAAGGCCGTGAACTCCACCCCGGCAATCACCACGGTATCTCCATCCGCGATCGCGTCGGGCTCCTTAGGCGTTGCCATCGTGGAGGTGGCATGCATCTGCCCCAATGGGCCCATTGTGTCGAGGGTCTCTCGGAGAAGCCAGGGCAGGTCCGCTGGATGCATCAAGGAAGGAACGCCATATTCCTCCTGGATTTCAGGAAGGTCCCTCACGTGATCGATGTGTCCGTGGGTCAGTACGACCTGCTCCACCGTGAGTCCGGCGTCCTGGATAAGTTCGCGCATCTGATCACTGGCCCCCATCCCCGGGTCCACTACCGTCGCCCGCGATCCATCCTGGATAACCAGGCAGTTCGTATCGAGTGGACCAGTGGGAACTACAACGATGGTGAGCCGGTTCGTCGCCGTATCCGGGGCAGCTATCCGGGCCGCGTCAGCGGAACTATCGAGAGTCATGGAACTGAGCGTACCTGCCCGAGGGGTCCCGGTTGTGGCCTATCACAGGTCGAAGTGGAACAATGGGCGGTTGTCCCTATCCATGTGAACAGAGAGGCCCGGAGCGTTGTCTGACAACTCCGCCCGCCGCGACGCGGCACTGAAGAACCTCGCCAAGGAACTGAAGTCCCGGTCCCGCCGAGAGAAAATGCGCCCGCTGGGTGTCGTCCTGGCCACTGTGGTGGTCCTCGTTGTCCTCGTCGGCGGCATCTGGTTCGCCGTAACCCGCGAGAACACCCCGACACTTTCGCTGAAGAGACCAGTGAGTCCCTCCTGCCGGAAACCACGGAGCCCGCAGCCGGTCCGCAACCCTGCGCCTACACATCCACGGGTGACGCCGCGCAGAAGGTCTCCCTGCCCTCCACTGACGGCATGGCTACCTCAGGGACCACCGGTGTGACCTTCTCGACAACCCAGGGCACCATCCGTATCACCTTGGATCATGCACAGGCCCCCTGTGCCACCAACGCCATTGAGCATCTGGCCAAAGAGGACTTCTACAACGATGTCGTCTGCCACCGCATCGTCATCTCCAAGGGGATGACAATGCTGCAGTGCGGCGACCCGACCGGTAGCGGCACCGGTGGCCCCGGGTTCTCCTTCCCCGATGAGTACCCCATCTGGGGTAAAGATGGACAACCCGTCGAGAAGACCGGCCTTTACACCCGCGGGATCGTCGCTATGGCCAACTCCGGGAAAGACACCAATGGATCACAGTTCTTCCTGCTGCAATCCGACTCTCAGCTCCCAATGGCTACACCATCATCGGAACGATCTCTGACGAGGGTCTCGAGACCCTCGACAAGATCATCGATGAGAACAAGACCACCGAAGGTGTCGATAGTGAGAAGGGAGCCACCCCGACCCCCGAGGTTCGGATCACCTCGACCACGGTGGACGCCTAGGCTCCGAGTAGTGTCCGTCGGGGCGGGCGCTACCTGACAGGTAGCCACTGAGCACTAGCCCCCAGCCGTCACCCGGTAAACATCGAAGACGCCTTCGACATTGCGCAGCTGGTTCATGAGATAGCCCAACTGCTTAATGTCGGAGACCTCAAATGTGAACCGGCACACTGCCACCCGATCCTCGGCGACATGGGTACTCGTCGAGGTAATCGGGACTTTCTGCTCACTGACCACCCTGGTAACCTCACTGAGCAAACCAGTCCGGTCCAGGCCCTCAATCTGTAGGGTCACCATGAACACCGCATTACTCACATTGGAGGCCCACTCCACATCGATGATCCGTTCCGGTTCAGCGTGGAGTTTTTCCGCGTTGGTGCAGTCAGTCCGGTGTACTGAGACCCCACCACCCTTGGTGATAAACCCGAAGATCTCGTCACCAGGTACGGGGGTACAGCATTTGGCCAACTTGGCCGAAAAGTCCGCATTCCCCTGAACCAGCAGACCGGATCCATCACCACGGCCAGAGCGCACCGCCTGCTGAGGAGTGGACTGCCGGTGCCGAGTGCTCTGCGGCTCCGGAAGATCATCGAGATCATCGGCACTATCTCCCTGATAGATCTCCTTGAGCAGGTTCACAACATGCCCGGCGGTCTCCCCACTGGAGCCAATTGCGGTATACAGCTCATCGACGCTATCTCGACGCAGCGAGGTCGCCACGGTTTTCAACGCCTCCGCGGTCACCAGACGCTGCAGCGGAATACCGGTGCGTTGTGCCTGATGAGCCAGGGCGTCCCTCCCCTTCTCCAAGGACTCCTCACGGCGCTCCTTGTTGAACCACGCACGAATCTTATTCTTCGCCCGTGCGAGACTGCGATCTTCTCCCAGTCCTTGGAGGGCCGGCGTGGGCGTCCTTCGACGTAAAGATCTCTACCTTGTCTCCGGTCTTCAGCGGTGTCTCCAGAGCCACCAACTTGCCGTTGACCTTTGCCCCGATACAGCGGTGCCCGACCTCGGTATGCACCGCATAGGCGAAGTCGAATGGGGGTGGAGCCGGCGGGCAGCGTAATCGCATCGCCCTTGGGGGTGAAGGCGAAAATCTGATTGGTGGAGAGGTCATAGCGCAAGGAATCGAGGAACTCATTGGGATCAGCGGCTTCCTTCTGCCAATCCAACAGCTGACGCATCCACGCCATCTGATCGACCTCGGTCGCATCTCCCCGATGAGATCCCTTAGTCTCCTTATAGCGCCAGTGGGCGGCGATGCCATATTCCGCCTGATAGTGCATCTCATGGGTGCGGATCTGCACTTCAAGAGCCTTCGCATCCGTCCCAAGAACCGTCGTATGTAAGGACCGGTAGACGCCGAACCGGGGTTGAGAAATATAGTCCTTGAACCTGCCGGGCATCGGTTGATACAGCGAGTGCACCGCACCCACCGCCGCATAGCAATCGCGAACATCATCAACGAGAATCCGAATGCCTACGAGATCGAAGATCTCATCAAAGTCGCGGCCTCGCCCGATCATCTTCTGATAAATCGACCAGTAGTGCTTCGGGCGTCCCACCACATCGGCGACGATATGGGCATCCTTCATCGCCGCCTGAATTTCATCAATTACCTTAGCGAGGTATTGATCCCGTTTCGGTGCACGATCAGCGACGAGGCGAACAATTTCCTCATACTTTTTCGGGTAGAGGATGGCGAAGGAAAGATCTTCGAGTTCCCATTTGATCGTCGCCATACCGAGCCGGTGTGCCAGTGGCGCGATGACCTCCAACGTCTGCCGAGCCTTCTTCGCCTGCTTCTCCGGGGGAAGGAAACTCATGGTGCGCATATTGTGCAGTCGATCGGCAACCTTGATCACCAGCACCGCGGGTCATTGGCCATCGCGACAATCATCTTGCGGATGGTTTCTGCTCTGCAGCAGATCCCAATGCTACCTTATCCAGCTTTGTCACTCCATCGACAAGCTGAGCGACCTCCGGGCCGAAATCTCGGGTGAGATCCTCCAGGCTGTAGTCAGTGTCCTCGACCGTGTCATGTAAGAGCGTGGCTACCAACGTAGTGGTGTCCATGCCAATTTCGGCGGCGATATTCGCCACCGCCAAGGGGTGGGTAATGTACGGCTCCCCTGACTTCCGAGTCACGCCCTCATGCAGGCGCTCGGCTGTCGCATATGCCCGGTCGAGCGCATCAATATCCGCGCGGGGATGGTATCGGCGGTGGACGGCAATCAGCGGGCCGAGGACCGGGTTACCCCGACTTTTACCAGTGAGGGTGCGGGCGATCCGCGCCGCCATCCACAGCGAGTTCTTCTCATTGCTCATTTCTCACTGTTTCCCTCCTGGGGTGTCACCTCGGCGAGCGGGTCCCCGAATAGCAGAGTGTGCGGCCGGGCATGTGCCGTAAGCCTAGTGGCACAACCGTATGGAGCGGCAACACCACTCCAGCGCAGGGGGCATCCACCGCCGATCAACATCCTGCAGAGACCACATAGAGCGGCAGATCGGCGAAGCGTTCCCGTCCGCGAAGCTCCTCAACCTCTAGCGCCACTGCAAGCCCACAAACCTCTCCACCAGCACTTTCGATCAGTTTTCGGGACGCCGCCAAAGTTCCTCCGGTGGCGAGCACATCATCGATCAGCAGCACCCGTGCCCCCACCAGATCCAAACCATCAGCGGGAATCTCCAAGGCGGCAGTACCGTATTCCAGGTCGTATTTCTCGTGTAGGACCGGCGGCGGCAACTTCCCCGCTTTCCGCACTGCCAAGACGCCGAGGCCCAGTTCCAATGCCACGGCGGATCCCAACAGGAAGCCACGGGCATCCAGGCCGCGATCAGATCAGCCTGAAGACCTCGGCAGGCCTCCGCAAGGTCATCGACGATAAGACGGAAGCCACGGGCATCGGCCAGAACCGGCGTCAGATCCTGGAATACGATTCCCGGTTCGGATAGTCGGGAACAAAGCGGGTCAAGCTCTGCAATGCCATCGGGCGTCGGCGTCCACCGGAATCTCTTGCACAGTCACTCAATCTCCTCAGCGGTGGTTATCGTCGTCGGGGGTCTCGCGTCGTGGGATGGTCACTGGCAACCCACCGATCCATATTCCAGCTCGCACCAAGATCCGTGCCAGAGTCACTGACATCGGAGACAGTCGACGCGGTCACCAACAACCGGGGTTCTGTCGATAGCGGGATGGTGTGCGCGGCGTCCGCAAGCACATTTTCTGCCGCTCGGAGCTCTGTCCGGGTAACGCCGTTAGAGACGGTCGATGCCGGCGATACCGGGACCTCCGTATTGCGGGCATAAGGGCCGCGCGCATAAGGAAGGCATCATAGTCGCGTCCGAGAGCACCACGAGACCTGAGATCAGCGGTCTCCAGGGGTACACCCACCACCGTCACCCCACTCTCCTGGCATGAGGCGGCAAGTGCCGTCACAATGGCCGTGTACCGGGGTTGTCCAGCGAGATAGCCAATGCGCACGGTCTTTCCACCAGGGCCCGCTGTGCCCGTTGCGGGTCCCGGGTATTGTTCCGGGCCGCCGTGTCTGCCAGGGCTTCCGCCGCCGGACTGCCTGGCACGGCAATACGCAAATCAGCGGGATTCAGATCGGCACCCGTGGCGTTTTTTACGGCGGAGACTACCGCCGCACGGTCAATACAGGCAGCAAAAGCACGACGGTCTTCCACTTCATCGAAGACTCCCGCGGCAGAGAGTGTCAATCCATCCACTCGGCCTCCGGCATCGCGGCTCACCGTGTATCCCGCTTTGCTCAGTGCAGAATCGGTGGGTTGACCAGGCACCACAGCCACGTCGGCGACATCTGTGGTGCCTTCCAAAACTGAATGAAGATCCCCGCCACCACGCACTACGATCCGGTCGAGACCGGGGCGTTCGCCCTCCCATTCAGGGTTCTCCGAGAGCACGATACGGCCGTCTTCGCCGCGAGATTCGATCCGGAATGGGCCATAGCTCGGCACCGTCGCAGGGTCCGTCTCGGCCAGGACGAAGGTGGACATCCAGGAATCCCCGAGGGCGGCAAGGGCGGCATCATTATTGTCATGGATGGCGTCCACCACGTCTGGGATATCAGCCTTGGCCCCAACAATGTGAGCGGGAAGCACTTCGCCCGCTCCGAAAAGCTCGCGGTACCGGGGCGCCATACCCTTGTCGAAATTAACGCGGAATGCCTTCATTCCGGGCGCGCAGGCGATATCGCGCACTCGCCCCAGCAGATCCAAGTCTGAAGCGAAGAGGTCCGTACGGCGAGCTGCTGCCCAGGCCAGCAAGAAGTCATCACAGACCACCGGAGCACCATCGGAATACCAGGCGGCATCAGAGATAAGGTAGTCCACGGCATTCGGATCATCCGGCGCCGGAGTGGCCGTTACCAGGTCAGAGTTCGGCAAGAGTCGATTATCCGGTCCGGGCAGAAATGCCCCGGGGTAGAGTCGGGCGGACAGTTTGGCAGCATCCGTGGCCATACCAAAGTTGCTCCCGGCATTCGTGGTCACCAGGGGCGTGTCCAGTACATAGGTGAAATTCCGCATCATGCACCTTATCGCCACTGGAGCACGAGATCAGTGCGGTGGACGTGAGAACGGCGCAGGCACAGGCAAGGGCACCGCGGAGAGCGGTCATGCGCGGGATCGACACAGAAGACTTGCCTTTCTTACATGCCAGGACGCCAGGAGCGCCCACGATCACGGTTGGTGTCCTCTTCGAGACTGCCGGAACGCCGGGGACGGGCGACATTACGCCTCGGCATGTCCAACGCATTCTCCGTGTCATCGAACACCGTGGAATCCGGATGAGCCGCAGCATTCTCAACAGGTGCAGCGTTCGTGATGCTCGGTCCGCACCAGCACCATCAGAAACGGCTACGGATTTCTCCCCCGACGCCGTCAGTGCACCAGAGGCACTCTCCACGCTCGTGGCCGCGCGAGCAGCAGACGCCACGGGGCCACCTGTCGCGGTGGCGGCCTCGGCGTCATCAGCAAAGAATGCGACATTTTCTGCCGCGAGCTCACGAGCTCGAGCGACACGCGCATCATGCTCACGGTAGCGCTGCTGCCAGGATTTGAAGGTCACCAACAGCGGAGCAGAGAAGTAGATCGAGCTGATGGTACCGGCGATCACGCCCGTCAACTGGACGAGCGCCAGATCCTTAAGAGTTCCCACACCCATCAACCACACAGCAACCACCAGCAGCGCCGCGATCGGGATGACCGAGAACAACGAGGTATTCAGCGAACGCATGATCGTCTGGTTGACCGCCAGGTTCACTTGTTCCCCATAGGTCGACCGTGTCGAGCTCAGCACGCCCTGGGTATTTTCGTGCACCTTGTCGAAGACAATGACGGCGTCATAGAGCGAGTACGCCAGGATCGTCAACAAACCGATGACCGTCGCTGGGGAGACCTCGAATCCCACAAGGGAGTACACTCCGGCAACAACCACACCATCGAGAAGAAGGGTGACGATCGCCGAGATCGCCATATCTCGCTCCAGGCGGATAGTGATGTAGATAAACACCACCGCGAGGAAGATTCCCATGCCGATCAGCATGCGTTGGGTAATCGACTGGCCCCATGATTCGGAGACAGTCGAATCACTGATGACGTCCGGAGTGGCCTTTCCGGTGTGATCGTTGGGCGCGAACTCATCGAAGAGTGCGACCCGCGCTTTCCAGATCTGGTCGTCGCTCAGTCGCTCGGCGGTGATTTCAATGACGCGGGAATCCCCCGCGCCGACAATCTGGGTGGACTGTGGGGCGATACCCGTAGCCTTTTTGAAGGTCTCGCCGACGGAGATCTCAGTCGCTCCATTCGCTGGAGGCATGGAAATCTTTGTACCACCCTCGAAATCAATACCGAGGGTGAAGCCCTTGGCAAGGATGATAAGGAGGCAGGCCAGAGTGACCAGAGCGTAGGTCCAGTACCAGCGCCGGCGGGTATCGACGATCTGGAAGCCGCCCTCACCGTTGTACATGCGCTCCATGAATCCGGCGGCTTTCACGGTCGACGTATCAGTGTTTCCCATGATCACTTCTCCTCTCCGGTAGTGGGGGCAGACGGTTGCGCGGACGGTACCTCACCAGATGGTCCTGATGCGGTCACCAGCGCACCGGTAGCGGGGAAGGACGCCTTCTCTTCGACAGCGGCCGCTCCCCTGGCGCGCCGTCGGTCTGCGGCACGGAAGGCAGAATGCAGACCATTGAGGGCTGGGTTCGCGAAGACCTCCCAGCGCGAGACCAGGATCACAAGCGGAGCGGTAACCAGGAAGGCAATGACCACGTCGAAGACGGTGGTCAGCCCCAGAGTGAAGGCGAAGCCCTTCACATTGCCGACGGCCACGAAGTAGAGCACCAACGATGCCACCAGGGAGACGACATTGCCGGTGATGATGGTGGCCCGCGCCCGCTTCCACGCTCGGGGTACCGCTGAACGGAAGGTAGATCCCTTGTGGATCTCATCCTTGATGCGTTCGAAGTAGACCACGAAGGAGTCTGCAGTCGTTCCGATGCCGATGATCAGACCAGCGACACCGGCCAGGTCCAAGCTGTAATCAATCCATCGACCCAGGAGGACCAGGCCACCGTAGATCAGGATGCCAGAGGTCACCAGGGAGGCAAGGGCGATCAGACCGAGGCCACGGTAATAGGCCAGGGCATAGAGCGCCACAATGATTAGGCCGATAACGCCGGCGATCAGACCAGCTTTCAGGGATGCCGCACCCATCGAGGCAGAGATTGTTTCGGCGGTACCACCCTTTTCGCCATGTGCACCGGTGAAGCTCAGCGGAAGAGCACCGTATTTGAGGTTATTGGCCAGTTCTTTAGCCTGCTTCTCGGTAAAACTGCCGGTGATTTGAGTCTTACTTCCCACCGGTGTCTCACCCTCAATCGTTGGAGCGGAGATCACTCGACTGTCCAAGGTGATGGCGATCTTGGCACCAAGATACTGCTTGGTGAGAGCGGCCCAGGTCTCACTGCCGGGGGTGGATTCGCCCCTCTTGAAACCAAAGTTGACGACCATCTGGTTGGTCTGGTTATCCAGGCCACCGAAGATATCCGACTTCGGATCGATCATCTCGCCGGTCATCCGCCGGGCGTCCGGGCCGTCCTTCTCCCCCTGCAGTAGAGGCGCCGGGGCTAGAATAGTCGCTTGACCAGCGTCATCACAGGTCACCAGTGGCTTGGCTGGGTCATCGGCGCCAGCCAGCGGGTCATCGGCCTTATCGCAGGACAATAGCAACACTGCGGCGAACTGAGTTGTTGTCTCGGTGGACTGACGATCCGCCTTGAGGACGTTCACAACGTTATTGCGCTGTTCGGTCTCCTCAATAGAGTTTTCTGGAACTGCTGGAGCCTTCGCGGTCACCGTGGGGGCCTTATCCGGAGTCTTCAGCTGCATCTGCTTGATGCTATCCATCCCGGCCGCGAGCTTCTTATTCGCGTCATCGGGAGTAAGGATTCCTGCCCTCACCCAGCGATTCGCCATATCCTTGGCGGTCTTCACGACGGTGTCATCCGGAAGAGAGCTCAAGCCGGAAACCGGGCGGAACAGTAGCTGGGATGTCTGTCCGAGGGCACGGGCCTGAGAGGAGTCTTCCCCAGGAACGGTGATGACGAGGGTGTCACCGTCAGTGACAACCTGAGCACCGGAAACACCCATGCCATTGACCCTGTTTTCGAGGATCTTGCGGGCCTGTTCCAACTGAGAGCCGGAGGGTTTGGCACCCTGGGGTACCAGAGTGACTCTGGTACCACCCTGTAGGTCAATACCGAGTTTCAGTTCCGCCTTCTTATCCCCTGTGAAGAAGACCAGGCTGTAGATGACGACCACGAGGGCGAGGAAGAGAAGTAGTGCCTGGACTGGCCACTTTCTCGCCCGGGCGGCTGCTGCACCCGTTGAACTCACGCTTGTTACTCCTGGAATCTAAGGGACTGCGGACACGAGACCACGTGCCACGCACGGAGCGAGGCACAGTCAACCCGGGAGAGTTTAGCCCCTCATCCTGGGAAGCAACCACAACTGGTCGCCAAGACCACGGATCAGGGGCGATCAGTGCCCTTGTCGGAGCTCTCATCATCGTCGACGTCATCGACACTGTCGTTACTGTAGGCGGTATCGTCGCTCTTCCGGTCTTCCAGGCTACTGTCCGTCGGTAAATCAAGGCCGGAGAGGTCATCCGGTACCTGTCCGATCTCCTCGGCGCCGGTGAGATGCTCCGCCTCGGTGGAATTCGCTTCCACGCTATCGACCAGCCGGAGAACAGCACCACGATCCCAGGTTGTCACCACACCGGGGGCAACCTCTACATCAACGGTGGTCTCCCCCACGTTGGTCAGCCGACCATGAAGACCCGAGGTGAGCTGTACGACTATTCCAGGGGTCAGATTCGACTGAAAGCTCTTGATCTCGCCGATCTGTTTCGACTGCTTCCGCATTTGAAGAATCGGAAGGCCAAGAAATACGAGAATAAGAAGAAGGAGAAGAAGGATTTCCATGGTAGTCAGTCTGCCATAGAACCGTGATCAGGGTTCAGGGGGTTCCAGACCGAGATGACGCCAAGCTGACGGTGTGGCGACTCGACCTCGCGCAGTCCGGGCGATCATTCCGGCCCGAACAAGATAGGGCTCACAGACCTCTTCGACGGTCGAGGGTTCCTCTCCCACTGCCACCGCGAGGGTGTTCACGCCCACAGGTCCACCGCCGTGAGTACGCACCAGCGAACCAAGGACAGCGCGATCCAAGCGATCGAGCCCGAGTTCATCAACATCGAAGACAAGAAGCGCTGCCTGGGCGACATCTCTGGTGATTCTGCCATCGGAGCGCACATCCGCATAGTCGCGTACACGGCGCAGAAGGCGATTGGCGATGCGTGGAGTTCCCCGGAGCGGGAGGCGATCTCCGCGGCGGCGTCCCCCGTGATATTCACCCGAGGATGCGGGCGGCACGGGTCACCACGCGGGTGAGATCGCGGAGTCATAGAAACTCCATCTGTGCAGTGAATCCAAAACGGTCGCGCAGCGGGCCGGTGAGCATACCGGCCCGAGTGGTCGCACCAACGAGGGTAAATGGAGGGATCGCAATAGGAATAGAGGTGGCCCCTGGACCTTTACCGACGATCACATCGATGCGGAAATCCTCCATCGCCATATAGAGCATTTCCTCGGCAGGCCGGGCCATCCGGTGGATCTCATCGATGAAGAGAACATCGTCCTCCATCAAGTTGGAAAGCATGGCGGCCAAGTCACCCGCGCGTTCCAGGGCGGGACCGGAGGTCATCCGCAGCGACGTGCCAAGCTCCTGGGCAATAATCATCGCCATTGTCGTCTTTCCCAGCCCTGGGGGCCCTGCGAGCAGCACATGGTCGGGAACCACCCCGCGAGATCGCGCACCACCGAGTACCAGATCCAGCTGGCTACGAACCTTCGGCTGGCCAATGAACTCGACGAGCGAGCGCGGGCGCAGAGAGAGCTCGCCGTCCTCATCACCATCAACGAGTCCGGCAGAAAGTGCCTCATTGGCACTACCAGCCCCACCTCCGGCAACGCCAGCGCTATCAGCACTGCCAACACCACCGGAACTGCGAAAGCCGTGCAGATTCTCCGTACCGGAGGTAACACCGAGATCGAATTCGGTCCGTTCGATATCTCCCATAATCTGGTTCTCCCTCTCTTCCGAGCTCTACCGAGACCGGCCCAGTCGAGCCAACGCACCACGCAATAACGTTGATGCATCCGGTGCGCTACCGGCCTCAGCAATCAATGCTGCCACGGCATCGCTCGCCGGAGCCTCCTGGAAGCCCAGACCCATGAGCGCTTCGATAACCTGCGCGCTCACTCCGGCGTCCACCGCCACAACACTGTCCAGACCGTCGGCTGAGGTGAACCCGGCCGATGGTGCGGCATAGGCATCCAGTTTGCCCTTGAGATCGACGGCCATTCGCTCCGCCAACCTCTTCCCCACTCCTGGAGCCTTCTGGAGGCTTTTCACATCCCCATCGGTGACTGCGCGAGCAACCTCCGCGGGGGTCAGTACCGACAACAGCGCCATAGCCATCCTCGCGCCGACACCAGACACACTCTGCACCACGGTGAATACCTCCCGGTTCTCTGCATCGGGGAAAGGCATAGAGCGTCTGTGAATCTTCCCGGACCACCATTGTGGTCAACAGAAAGACCTCCTCACCGCGGGGCAGATCGGCGAGGGTACGCGCGGTGGCCTGGCAGAGGTAGCCCACTCCGGCGCATTCCACCACTACATGGTCCAGCCCTTGTCCACCACTGTGCCACGCAGAGATGCAATCACTGTTGTCCACTCCTCATCTGCTGTTGCTGTCTAATCTGCTCTGTCCGGGCGATATACGGTGCTCGCCAGCAATGGCACACCGCCAAGGCCAACGCATCGGCGGCATCTGCTGGTTTCGGAGCCTCCGATAGTCCAAGAATCCGAGTGACCATGCTGGTCATCTGTTTCTTATCTGCCCGACCATTGCCAGTGAGGGCCTTCTTCACTTCACTGGGAGTGTACTGGTGCACGGGGATCTGACGCCGCGCCGCGCTTAACATCAGGACACCGACAGCATGAGCGGTATTCATCACCGTGGAGACATTGCCGCGTTCAAAGACCCGCTCGATAGCGACCACATCCGGGTGGTAGTCCTCCATCCACTCCTCAACCGCCCACGAAAGCCGTAAGAGACGTTGTGAGAGATCGACGTCTTGTGGGGTACGCACCACCCCCACCGAAATGGGTTGCACTGTCCGCCCTTGACCGGTCTGGACAACAGAGAGGCCGCAGCGAGTGAGCCCAGGGTCAATCCCCATTACCCGCAGACCCTGCAGATGCACCACAGTTTCCTCCGCTATCTAGCATTCTTGGTCACTATCGACCGTTCTACGCCATCGCGGGCCACCACACATGTTCGTCATAGCGCGATAAGACCACCTTCTGTCGATGCGTGATCTTAGCACAGGTGTGCGAAATTCCAGTGAGGTGAATATCGCTAACTTTCGCGTCATTTTCCGCTCAGTGCCCTGATCGCCTCATGTACGATCGGTCGGCGATGAGACCTCTGAACCTGTACCGCACCGTAGCCACCACCGAAGCCATCACCTGGGGGCTATTGATCCTCGGGATGATCCTCAAATATTCGGGTGTGACGCCGATTGGTGTCTCCATTGCCGGGCCCTCCACGGCTTCGCCTTCCTCGTCTTTGTCCTGGCGACCCTCCTGGTCTGGGTCAATAACCGGTGGTCCTCCCCGCGAGGGCTTCTCGGTCTGCTCTCCTCGGTAATCCCTTTCGCCAGTTTGCCCTTCGAACGCGCTAACCATCGCGCGGGTCGGCTTGATGGAGGCTGGCGCACCGATAATCCCACACTGGCACTCCTGGTCGGGCGTCCCCGAGCCACCGCCGGAGTACTCACCGCCATCGTTGTGGTGGTTTTCCTTGCCCTACTCGCTCTCGGCGGCGGGCTCGGCTAACCGAACTCTTACTGGAAAAATCGGAGAGTTAGTCCACATCACTAGTCAATGAGTAGACGCCACCATTTCTCGGATATCTACCGCCCCCGAACTTCCCCACCGAGTTTCGGTTCACTCCCATCAGCTCGGTACTGAAGCATCTCCACACTGATCGTGACCCCCAAATAGTAAAAAACTCACGATATCCTCGCTCTTATTTACCGCGTACATCTCCTGGCTGCCAATACGCCGGTCAGTTGAGTCATAGAAATGATCCCGAGGATCATCCAGAATCTCCTCGACGGCTGCCTTCGACTGTGGCTCGTCGTGGGCCCATCGAATTGTGTGGGGAAGCCCTGCAAAAGCTGCACCCAACGCTAGCATCCCAATCACAGGAATGATGAGCAGGTCCCAGGCGAAACGGCGACGCCGTACCGCCCATCTATACTGAGGTATCCGAACCACAAGACGATGAGTGCACATCCGACGAGATAGCCCCGAACCACCACATTCCGTCAGTCCCCAAGGTGAAGGACCACAGCCACGCCAGCAAATCGACGGTAATCAGCACGGCGAGAACCACGCCGAAGATCCCCAGTGGTGTCGGGCGCCGAGTCTCCAGAGTCTCCGGGCCTGTACCCAATTCCATGAGGTGACAGCCCGGGCCCGGTTCACCGGAGGAAAATAGACTCCATCCGGTACTACCTAGCTGGCGTCGATCTCCGCGAGTACCTCGTCGGGAATATCCGAGTTGGTGTAGACATCCTGCACATCATCGGATTCTTCCAAGGCATCAATCAACCGGAAAATCTTCTTTGCCCCATCAGCATCAAGCGGGACCTCCACATCGGCCCGATAGTCCGGGTCGGCGGAATCGTACTCGATACCAGCCTCATCCAAGGCGGTCCGGACTGCGGTGAGGTCGGTCAGCGAGGATACGATCTCGAACTTTTCGCCCAGGTCATTAACCTCATCGGCACCGGCATCTAATACGGCCATGAGCAAGTCCTCCTCGGTATTCTCGAGCTTGTCGAGAATGACTACGCCCTTGCGGTGGAAGAGGTAGGACACCGACCCGGCGTCCGCCATATTGCCACCGTTTTTATTCATCGCGGTGCGCACATCGGTGGTGGCACGGTTGCGGTTATCGGTAAGGCACTCGATAAGCAGGGCCACACCTTTGGGACCATAGCCCTCGTAGACAATGGTCTCCCAGTCCGCGCCACCGGCCTCCTCACCGGATCCGCGCTTGCGGGCGCGCTCGATGTTGTCATTGGGAACAGAGGCCTTCTTGGCCTTCTTGATCATGTCATCGAGTGTCGGGTTCGCCGACGGATCTCCCCCACCGGTGCGTGCCGCGACCTCGATATTCTTAATCAGCTTCGCAAACTCTTTACCACGCTTGGCGTCGTTCGCAGCCTTCTTGTGCTTGGTCGTCGCCCATTTAGAGTGGCCACTCATCGGATACCTGTTCTTCCCTGGTCAGTGTCTGTCGTGTCCATAATAGTCCACCTAAGCCGCTGGCTTCCCGCGCAGGGCTCGACCCTCAGCGCTCCTAGCAGCACACGCTACGTGACGTATCGTCCAGATATGGACACAGTCCACCACCCTGACCACCCCACCGCTGATCATCCGGCTGCCCCTCGGCTCGATCACACCGCCTTGAACAGCGAGGACGCCGATCACCGCGATTGCTCCTTGATGGGCAGAGACTGCTTACCCGGAGCCAGGGTGCGGGTCAGCCCTCTTGAACCACGGAGGTGAACAGGTCCCCACGTTGGTTGAAGATCCGACCAGAGGTAAGTGCCCGGCCTCCATGCGCCGACGGGGAGGTCTGGTCATAGAGCAACCATTCATCGGAACGGAAAGACCGCATGAACCACATGGCATGGTCCAGTGAGGCTTCCTGCACCTCCACTCTTTGATGCGGCATCAGGGTTGAACCCAACAGGGTCATATCGGACATATACGCCAGGGCACAGATGTGGAAAGTTTCGTCATCCGGCAAAGCCGGCTTCGAGCGGAACCACACCGCCTGCGGGGAGGCAGCGTGGGGATCGTGATCGAATTGATCCGAGGGCACCAGGCGAATATCCCAGTCCTCCCTGTCTTTGGTGAAGGTCTTCGTCAATTCCCGAGCACTGGAGAGGTCTACGGTGATCGACTCCGAGTCCAGAACGCGCCGGATCAGACTGGAATGCTCAGGGTCGGAAATCATCGCGGATATGGAAACTCTAGCCTGCATCACAAAAGGGTGCGTCCATCCTGGACCGCATTGACCGAACGAACGCAGAAAGAACGACCGTCCCGCACCTGATCAACGAGAAACACGATCTGGCGATCAAAGTTCCCCGGAGCAACAAAGTAACCGTGCAAAGAATGCACCCTGTATTCCGGCTCGACTGTTCGCGTTGCAGCGACGAGCACCTGGGACGCCGCCTGTCCACCGAAGGTACGGCTCAGGGCAGAGGAAATGACCTGACCGCGGAAAATTCCCGTATCGATGCGCTTCAGATCAAGCACATCAGTGATCCAGGGGCGGCGTTGTGACGTCGGGTCGCGCTGCCCCGGGTCGGTGGACGTCATGGTTCTTACAAGCCTCTCTCCGCCAAGAGGTGTGGCTGCGGGATCTCATCGACATTGATGTCGACCATGGCTTCGTCCAAGTCTCGGGAGACCTGGGCGATGACGGCCGGATCATCGTAATCCACGGTGGCCTGAACAATAGCTTTGGCCCGAGCCACCTGATCGCCAGACTTGAAAATGCCTGAGCCGACGAAGACTCCCTCCGCACCGAGCTGCATCATCATCGCGGCATCGGTCGGGGTCGCAATTCCTCCAGCTGTGAATAGCACCACGGGCAGCTTACCGTGCTCGGCAACCTCGCACACCAGATCATAGGGAGCCTGCAGTTCTTTGGCAGCAACATAAAGCTCATCTGGCGGCATCGTGCGCAGGCGGTTGATCTCTGCGCGGATCGCTCGCATATGGGTCACGGCGTTGGAGACATCACCGGTACCCGTCTCACCCTTGGAACGGATCATGGCTGCGCCCTCGGCGATCCGCCGCAGCGTCTCGCCAAGATTGGTGCCCTGCAGACAAAGGAACAGTGAAGCCGAATTTATCGATGTGGTTGCTGTAGTCCGCCGGAGTGAGAACCTCGGATTCATCGATGAAGTCCACCCCCAGGCTCTGAAGAACCTGGGCTTCTGCGAAGTGCCCAATACGCACTTTGGCCATCACAGGGATGGTGACAGTGTTGACAATGCCGTCGATCATATCCCGGTCGGACATACGGGAGAGGCCATCTTCGGCCCGGATATCTGCGGGGATACGCTCCAGGGCCATCACAGCAGTAGCCCCGGCGTCCTCGGCGATCTTGGCCTATTCTGGGGTCACAACGTCCATAATGACGCCGCCTTTGAGCATATCGGCCAGGCCGCGCTTGACCCGGGCAGTGCCGGACGTGGGGGTGTTCTCAGCAATCGGTGATCCTCACTCTCGGTCGGAAGAAATAGGTAGGTGGTTGTCCGCGTATCTGCACCGCCGACCACCTTAATGACATAGGACAATTCCCGTTACCCATATTCCCGGACTTTCCGGGATTGGCTAATCGATCGCTCCGCCCGCCGACATCGCCTCGTAGTAGGCCGGCAAAGGGGCAGATCCCGCCAAACGACCCCACCGCACCACAGGCCGTGACCTCAAACCGAGGGTGTCCCCCACAGCGTCATTGTAAAAACGGGCAGCCAAATCCACCCTCGTGGACGCCTCGATAAAAGAAGGATTACGCAGGTCCTCTGGGGTTAATTCGCGCAGCAGTCCATTTTCAGCATCCGAACGCGCACCCATTTCCTCTACCCACAGGGCAACACAGGCCGCCCGAGCCGCCGCCACCTGTAAATCAGGACGTACCATCCCGATCACCGCGGCACGCGCCCGCAAGGCTCCTTCCAAATTCAACCGCGCAGCATCAGTTCTGATGTGCAGCCGGTTCAGCCGAGTAGCCAACCCGGACAGCCACACACCCAGAATGACGACAACGGCAACAGCGATCACCGCAAGAAGCAGCCAGCCGGGAATCATGAGGAAACCACCTTCCGTCCAGGAGTAACAACTGTCTCATAGACGTGTTCCACCCGGGTCGCCACCGTATCCCAATCAAAGTCACGGGAGCGTTCCACCCCACGATCGATAAGACTGCGGCGCTCCTCCGTATAGGTCAACAACTCCACCACGACGCGGGCAAGATCCCAGGGCGAACCATTGGAGAAGAGTCGGCCGGCCTGCCCATAGTCAGTGACCGCGGCGAAAGCCGGAATATCGCTGGCCACTACGGCCGCTCCGGCGGACATCGCCTCAACTAGCACGATCCCGAAACTCTCCCCACCGGTATTCGGGGCAACGTAGACATCTGATGCCGCGAGCGCGGCAGCCTTATCTGCCTCGCTAACCCGGCCGAGAATGCGCACTGCTGGTTCGACGGAATTCGCAGTCGGCGTCGTCGGCCCGAGACCATCGATCCAGCTGATGTTCACCGCCCGCAACATTCGGTGCAGCTCAGTGACATCTCCACCACCAGCGATCACGACCTCAAGGCCCGGCACCTTCTCCAGGATCTCCGGCAACGCCCGCAACAGCACCGGAAAGCCCTTACGAGGCTCCTCGAAGCGGCCAAGGAACATCAGCCGTAGACGATGAGGGTCCATCTCCGGCAGCGGCCGAGCTGTGCGATAGCTCGTCGTATCCACCCCATTGGGAATCAACACCGGGTCCCCAGAAAGCATCTCCACCTGCCAGCGACGCGCCTCTTCAGAGACCGCGATACCTGCGTGGATCTTTTCCAAGAGGGGTCGTAACACCGGAAGAAAGGTCTTGAGCACCCGTGATTCACTCGCCGAGGCATGGTAGGTCGCTACCAATGGACCATTCGCCTGGGCGAGGGTGATCATCGAATAACTCGGGGAATTCGGCTCGTGTATGTGCACCACATCGAAATCATGGGCACTGATCCACCGACGAAGATGACGCCAGGTCTTAGGACCAAAAGCCAAACGGGCAACCGAGCCGTTATAGGGAACCGAGATCACCCCAGATCCCAGCTCGACGAAATCAGGGACCTCCGCAGCGCAACTTCCCGGGCCAATCAGGCTGACGTCATGCCCTCGACGGCGCAGCTCCTCGCAGAGTTCAATGGCATGCGCCTGTACTCCACCCGGCTCATCAAAGGAGTACGGGCAGACCATCCCGATCTTCATTCCGTGTCATCCTCCAGGCCCAACCGGCGCCGCCGGGACTCTGAAAGGTCACCGAACCACAGCGGTTGCAACATATGCCAGTCCGCCGGATGGGCAGCAATATTCACCGCGAAACGATCCGCCTGCTCCTGCACCATGTCCTGGAGGGATTGTGTGGCATCCAGCTCCTCGCCGATAGAGAACCGCCATCCTGTCTCGGTAAACCAGCAGTGTGCTGGCATCACTGCGGCACCGGTTTCCTGGGCCAGGCGGCATGAACCGGCGGGCATACTCGTGCGTTCGCCGAAGAAGTCCACATCGATGCCGTTCCCGGAAAGGTCACGTTCCCCCAGCAGACAGACAATCCCGCCAGAACGCAGTACCTCTCGAAGTCGGTCGAAGGGGGGTTCCTCTCCACCGGACAAGGGCAACACTTCGAAACCGAGAGATTCCCGGAAGTCGACAAAAGTCTCGAATAGGCTCTCCGGCTTCAATCGTTCCGCCACCGTGGCAAACTTCCCAAAGGAGTTCACCAACCACACCCCGGCCATATCCCAGTTTCCGGAGTGCGGCAGGGTGAGCACCACGCCCCGGCCCCTGGCATGGGCAGTAGCCAGGCGTTCCACGTCCTCACGGATGAAACCCTTGTCCAGCCTGCGAGCCAGCTCCGGTCCAGCGATACTAGGCAACCGGAAGACCTCCAGCCAGTAGCGCATATAGGAGCGCATCGAGGCCCGCACCAAGGCGCGGGTGACATTGGCGTCGCCCACCACGCGACCCAGGTTGGCGCGCAGCTGCTCCGGCCCCTTCCCCTCGGCAGACGCCCAGTCGGCAATTCGGTCAAAAACCCAGGCCACCCATGGTTCGGGGACCCGTTGGGTCACCATCCATCCCACGCGATAGGCCACGGAAGTGAGACGCTCAGACAGACTCGGCGGTGCCGATGGTCCTATGGTCTCTGTCATCTCAGCTCTCCTTCACTCATTTCTGTGGGTGCCTACCGCATTGTCAGTGGGCAGAGGGGTCAGAGTAGTCCTTCGCACCCGTCGGGGCGGCAATCGTCTCCGTCGCCAGCTCAGAACGCGCCACGATGACCAGTCGTTCGATCACCGTGTATACCGAGCCAATAGCGAGCACGATCAATCCGCCACCCAAGATATAGGGGACGCCAAGACCTGAAACCCCCAAGCTGACCAGGCCGATGATCAACCGTTCGGGCCGTTCAATCAGTCCACCGTCAACCTTGATCCCAGAGGCCTCGGCACGGGCCTTGACATAGGAGGTGACCTGGCTTGCGACCATAATCACCAGGGCGGCAGCGAAGAGTCCCTTATAAGGCTCATGCGCTTGCTGAAAGGCCATCCACCAGGCAATGGAGCCGAAGAGAACACCATCGGTAATGCGATCGCAGGTCGCATCGAGGGTGGCACCGAAACGTGTGCCACCACCCTTCAGCCGCGCCATCGTGCCATCGATCATGTCACTGGCGACGGCGATACCCAGTAGCACTGCTGCGAGAAAATGCCAGCCCGTCGGGATGAGCGCGATCGAAAGCACCACGGCCATCGTCGTGGAGGCGGTGGTCATCACATTAGGCGTGACACCCCATGCGACCAGCCGGCGGGCGATGGGTTCAACCACCACCGCCGCAGGACGTCGTCCGCGCACACTGAGCATTACTCCTCCTCCTCTGTACCTTCGTCAAGTTCCCGCCAGGCTGACGCCAGCAGCTTCCTGGTCTCGGAGAGCGCCTGGACCAGAACTTTCGTCCCGTCCAGCACTGTCATAAAGTTCGCGTCACCGGTCCACCGCGGAACGATATGCTGGTGAAGGTGGTTCGGAAGCGATCCACCTGAAGCACTTCCGAGGTTCATACCGATATTCACCGCATCCGGCGATGAGACCTGCCGCAGAACACGGACCGCTTTTTGGGTAAAGGCGGAGAACTCGGCCGTCTCCGATTCCGTCAGATCCTCATAGGAAGACACCTGACGGTACGGGATCACCATCATGTGCCCAGGATTGTACGGGTAGAGGTTCAGAATGCAGAACACCTCTCCTCCGCGCGCCACAATCAATCCGTCTTCGTCCGTGCCCGCGGGCAGATCCACAAAGGGATCCTCCGGTTTCGCGGTCGTCGTGACATAGAACGAGCGATAGGGCACCCAGAGGCGGGTGAGCCGATCCTCAACACCTGCGCCTCGGGCGATTATCGGAGCACCCTGAGGGTCAGCGGAGTGCGTCAACGCTCTCTCCGGTCGGCTGATCATTGCGGCGTGACCGCACCCATTCAGTGATGATGCGCACGGCATCCTCCCGTGGGACGCCATTGACCTGAGTGCCATCGAGGAAGCGGAAACTCACCGCACCCGCCTCGACATCCCGGCTCCCCACCAGAAGCATGAAGGGAACCTTGCCGGTCGTATGGTTACGGATCTTCTTCTGCATCCGGTCATCGGAGGTATCCACTGCCGCCCGAATTCCGTGTCCACGCAGCTCTGCGGTGACCTTTTCCAGATAGAGGATGAACTCATCGGCCACTGGAATGCCGGTGACCTGATGCGGAGCCAACCACACCGGGAAGGCACCGGCGTAGTGCTCCACCAGCACCCCGAAGAAACGCTCAATGGAGCCGAAAAGTGCCCGGTGGATCATCACCGGCCGCTTCTTGGTCCCGTCGCTGGCGGTGTACTCCAGGTCAAAACGCTCCGGAAGATTGAAGTCAAGCTGCACCGTGGACATCTGCCAGGTCCGACCAATCGCGTCGCGGGCCTGAACCGAGATCTTCGGACCATAGAAAGCAGCACCTGCTGGGTCCGGAACCAATTCCAGTCCAGACTTTTCGGCAACCTGTCGCAAGGTCTCCGTGGCGGTCTCCCACACCTCATCAGAGCCCACATACTTCTTGGGGTCCTTCGTCGAGAGTTCCAGGTAAAAGTCATCGAGCCCATAATCTTTGAGCAGGGAGATGATGAACTCCAGTACGGTGGTCAGCTCGGTCTCCAACTGATCTTCCGTGCAGTAAATGTGGGCGTCATCCTGAGTGAAACCGCGAGCGCGGGTCAACCCGTGGACCACACCGGACTTCTCATAGCGATACACGGTGCCGAACTCGAACAGCCTCAGCGGCAACTCGCGGTAAGACCGGCCACGCGAGGCGAAGATGAGGTTATGCATCGGGCAGTTCATCGGCTTGGCGTAATAATCTACGGCGGACTTGGTGATATTGCCCTCGGCATCGCGCTCTTCATCGAGCTGCATCGGAGGGAACATTCCCTCAGCATACCAATCCAGGTGACCGGACTTCTTGAACAGGTCACTCTTGGTGATATGCGGGGTATTCACGAAGGAATAGCCCGCTGCGACATGGCGTCGCCGAGAGTGCTCTTCCATCTCTAGGCGCACTGTCGCCCCGTCAGGATGGAAGACCGGGAATCCGGAACCGATCTCATCTGGGAAGCTGAACAGGTCGAGTTCCGCACCGAGCCGGCGGTGGTCCCGCTTCTCCGCCTCGGCAAGCATCGTCTGATACTCATCGAGAGCTTCTTTGGATTCCCAGGCAGTGCCCGTAGATACGCTGCAGGTCCGCCTTGGACTGGTCACCACGCCAATAGGCCGCAGAGGTACGGGTCAGAGCAAAGGCGGGGATATACCGGGTGGTAGGAATGTGCGGACCACGGCACAGGTCATACCACTCCACCTCGTTGGTGCGAGGGTTCACATTGGAGTAGGCGGTAAGTTCACCTTCGCCCACCTCTACCGAGGCATCACCATCGGGGATATTGCCCCGAGACTTGTCATCAACCAGCTCCAGTTTGAAAGGTTCATCGAGGTAATCTTGACGGGCTTCCTCGACCGCACCATAGACCTTACGCTCGAAACGCTGGCCGGATTTGATGATCTTCTTCATCGTCTTTTCCAGGCGCTTGAGATCCTCCGGGGTGAAGGGCTCTGCGGGCTCAAAGTCATAATAGAAGCCGTTTTCGATGGCCGGGCCAATGCCCAACTTCGTCCCGGGGAACTCCTTCTGAACCGCCTGCGCCAGCACATGGGCGCAGGAGTGACGGATCACGGAGCGACCATCCTCGGTATTCGCGGCGACTGCCGTGACCTCGGTGTCAGTATCCGGAGTGAAGGCGAGGTCGCGGAGATGTCCCTCAGCATCCCTCACACAGACGATGGCGTCTGGGCCCTTATTCGGCAGATCGAGAGGACGCATTGCGGCCCCTGCGGACTCACTGGCAGCAACGGTAAAAGTCACCGCAGCGACGGGGACCTCCAGGTTACCAATTCCATTGCCGGCGTCGAGTGCTGATTCACTCACGGGTGGTGTACTCCTTACACAACAGGGAAGACGATCACATACCTGGTGACAGTCAGAATTCCCGAACCACCTTACCCGCCGGGTTCTAGCTCACCCCCACCAACCCGGCAGGGACCAGCGGCACAGGTGCACCGCCAGTCGGAGGTCACCCCAGCAGTGCTTGGCCCCAGTACTCATCCTTCGTCGTGCCCGGCGGGATGAAAAAGACAGCAGAACCAACATGGGTGATCACTCGTTGAGGCGATCGCCCGCAGCCAAGCGGCGCTGCACCGGGATAAAAGAGGTCCTGGGATCAGGCTGGAAACAGGTGAAGATCAGACCAGTATCTGCCAAAGCTATCAGGTCGGCGTCCTCCAGCCCTTCCGCGGTCACCGCAGTGACGGGAAGGTCGTAGTTATAGGCACGCCGCAACATACGTTGTCGGTTGTCGCCGTCATGCACCCCGGCCAACGCGATATGTGAGTGCGGATCAATCATGGGCAAGCCATCGGCACCGAGGGCTGCCAGATCAGGATCATCATGTTCCTTGGTTCCGCTTAGCGGATTGCCTTCGACGATCGTCCGCCCCATCGATACCTCGCGAGTCGGGCGGTCAGCAGACTCCCACAAAGGCATGTCATAGGCGATACGCCGCACAATCATGCAGGTACCTCCTACCTGGGCAGAGTCTGTTGCTGCATTGTCGCCAATCCACACCTGCTGATCGAACTCTGCCTCACTGTGCGGGTTCACCGTGCCATCTTTAAACCCAAAGAGGTTGCGCGGAGTACCAGGTTCCCCCTTCTTGTTGACGGGAATATCCAGGAATCCGGTCTGCGTCCACGACGGGCGGGCATAATCCGCGCCGCCGCGTACAAGAACGCGCAGAGCATGGGAGACCGTCGTCCGGTCATCGCCACAGATCTGAAGCACCAGATCACGCTCGCCCCATCGGCGATCGAGCCGATCTCCGGTGAATGCGGGCAAGGGTCGGAGCCACTCGGGTGCTCGCGTAGATACACCTGCCCGGGCCAACAGCCCCCGACCGAAACCACAGGTCACCGTCAAACGGCCAGGATTAGCGGAGAGTTCTGGTTCAAGATCGGCGAGTACCGGCTCGCCGGCACACAGCCGGCGGGCATCACCGGTCCAGATCCGCAGGAGGCGGCGGATCCCGTCGATAATGACCCCATCACGCAGGCTGAATGCGACTGTG
>JAPFBL010001144.1:0-28789 GCA_026182355.1 Hermatobates lingyangjiaoensis | reverse complement strand
ATATATATAAAAGAACTGACCCAGTCCGATAAACTTAGTTTTGTTTCTATTCCACGGACGATATTTTATTAATATATATATATATATATATATATATGATCAAACCACAATAAGAAAATGGGAAAACTATATCTTTCAACCGTAACAAGCGGTCTTCGTCAGAGTCAAAACCCAACTGACGAAGTGGTCCTCTGACGAAGACCGCTTGTTACGGTTGAAAGATTTTAGTCTTGTTTTCCATTTCATATTGTGGTTTAATTATTGATTGTTATTTCACGTGTTTATGTGAAATCTTTATGTATATATATATATATATATACCGCCCTGTACCCCTGTACCGCCCTGTCTTCCTGCGGGACTCTTCGCTCTTCGCACCTCCTGATGACGACGATTGTCGAAATATCGATGTGAGTTATGTCTGTGTCTTTCTGTGTGTTTCCTTCATTTTTTATTTTATTATATATATATATATATATATATAATTACAGTTACAGCTAGAGAACACAAGAAAAAGGACGAACACTCACGAATCTCGATTATTTCGGCGTCTTGCCGTCTTCAGGAGAGTAGAAAGAAAGAAAATAAAATAAAAGGAGAAAGAATGAAGGAACGGAGACGTAAATGCGTCCACTGGCCGATGTAAACTGGCGCGATACAATGACACGCAGTGCAGCCACCTTACCAACGTGAACCAGTGTAGGCTGTGAGTTAAAAAAATTATAAAAGTGATATTTAAGTAAAAGGAAGGAGAAAAGTAAAAAAGAGAAAGGAAAGGAAAAAAACATAAAACTAACTAAAATTAAACGAGAAAAAATAAATAAATAAATAAATAAATGAATAAATAAATAAATAAAAATAAAAATAAAATAAAAAAATCATCTGATTAAATTTAGACCAGGGGAATTTCTTGCACCCAATAACCAAATGAAGGCTTCCTCAGAAGCCCTTAGAGTGGTCTGGGTGTCATCATTTGAGAGTTTTCTTAATATTTTAACCTGAAGCAATCGTTGAAGGGAAGGTTATGGAGATTGGCGTGGGTGGCAACAGGCAGCTGCTTGCGTTGACCAACGGATGACCTGTGACCATTCATACGGAGGCTAAGTGACGTGGAAGTCAGGCCCACGTAGAATGAGTCACATTGTGTGCAGTCCAGACGATAACACAATTGCTGGAAGTGCAAGAACTAGCAAAGGAGAGAGGGTATGAATGGTTGTTCACTGTCGAAATGAAATGGCTGTCAGGATTGATGATGGGACAGGTGAGGCATTTCCTTCTGCCACATTGCTTTGTGCCAAAAGTGTCAGGTGCAGGCCTGGAGCGTTTTAAAACTTCTATGGGAGAAGATATTGCCCAGAGTGGGGGGTCGTCTAAAGGAAATCCGGGGTGATTTGGTGAAAATATTGGAAGAGGTCGGAGAGGATGACAGGAGAGGGAAGAGTTCCTTGATGACTAAGCGTAACTTATTAATTGTGGGAAAGTATGTGGTGGTGAGGAAGGGGCTATTATTATCGGAAATGCAATTATTTCGAGGTGTATGAATGATTCCAGCGGGATGATACGCTTGTCAAGAAGATGTTGGGGGTAGCCACGTTCAAGAAATTTATTTTTCAGTAGACTAATCTGGTGTCGTTTGTCCTGAATATTGCTACAAATTCTATGGATACGATGTGAAAGGGAACGTGGAATAGACTTCATAATGTGTGGCGGGTGACAACTGCTGAAATGGAGATATTGTTGGGGATTGGTTGGCTTTGTGTATATGGAGGTGACCAAACTACCTTTGTCTATGGTAATATTAACATCTAAAAAGGTTATAGCTTTATCAGAAACGGAGTGAGTGAATGAGATGGAGGGGGAAAAATGTTCAAATGAGTTGATAAAAAAGGTCAAATTGGCTTCCCCGTGGGGCCATATAAAAAAGATGTCATCTATGTAACGGGTATAGAGAAGGGGCAAGAGAGAGCAGGTATTGAGAAAGGCCTGTTCTAGCTTTGCCATGAACAGACATGCGAAAGATGGGGCCATACTAGTTCCCATTGCTGTACCTCTGACTTGGAGATAGTATGTATCATCAAACACGAAGGCATTGTGTTTGAGGACAAACTCGGAAAGCTGTAGGATAAAATCAGTGGAAGGGGATGATGGATGGGGTCTGAGATTAAGGAAGAAACGTAAGGCGTTTAAACCCTCATCGTGATCAATAACTGTGTATAAGGATTTTACATCCATTGTAACCAGTAGAGGGGCATGAGGGGTATGATATATATATATATATACATATATATATATATATTTCGTTGAATAACTGAGCGTATTTCACTGATGTCATTTTCTTCACCAGTTTTTCAAGGTTTCTGAATACCTTCTTCTTTCCTTCATCCAAACGTTGGAGAATGTTAATTAAGTGGGAACCGGCATGTTTAGACTGGCTTCCAGTCATCTTCAGGGTAATTAATTAAAAAAAAAAAAAAAATTAGTCTTTAGAATTGGTATTAAGAAATTATAAACTATGACATTATTTAAAGAAATTATAGTTTTAAGTTTCTAGTTAAATGTTTATCGAATCTTGCCTCGTTTCACCTTTGAATGTTAAATCTTGCCTCCATGTTATATAAGTAACTTATATATTTTTTTTATGTTAGTATAATTAATTTCTGTATTCTTGTAGAGATGAGTAAAAAAAAATTTAACATATATTTTTTTTTTGTTACAACAATTAATTTCTGTATTGATGTAGCCCTGGAGATGTCTACAAATATAAAGGAAACGTTGGCTTAAATGTGTTCTTCTGTTTGACCCTAGACCAAACCTGGATAAAGAAAGAAATGTAGTGTAAAATATTCACATTATTTAATGATAAAATAGGCCTATAATTATTTTTTCCTGTGCCTTTAAGTGTAACTAGCGCTTTAAAATCTGTCTAAGTCATATCTGGGAAACATTTTTCTTTCGACTAGTGTCTTTAAATTTTTTCTTTTCTTTCTCTATATCCTATCACACTCAAAAGACCTCTAAGTATGTTTTCCTCTACGCTTATAGTCTAACTAGCCGCTTTAAAATCTTTCTAAGTCCATACTATACATACCTATACTATTCCTATACTGACTTACTAAGTCCATACTACACCTCCGACTAGTATATACTAGTATATAAATGAGTTTGCGTCTAAACACCAGTCAGCAACGCTCTAGTTTCGAACTCTTATCTGACCAGTCTTGAAACACGAACAAGGAGTCAAGCATGCGCGCAAGTTGTTGAGAATTAAACACGCGAAATAAATGAACAAAGTATTTTTTTTCTTTATCATGTTTAGGGAGGATGAGAAATGTTTCAATTTTCTTGGACTATTTATTTTCATTGCGAAAGAAGGCGCACTAAGAGCGTATACGTTGGGACCGATATTTGGTGAGCTATGGCTGACAGGTAAAGTAAGACCGTCCGACACATATTCCCCGATACATGGTCACTAATAGAGGAAAACATATATAGTGTGGATTTCATTCTCAGCACTGACTTGATTATTTATATTTGTTTTTAAAGTACAACTTAGCTACAATATTTTATAAAATATAAATACGTATGTTTCATAATTTTAATTGATACTTAAAGTAATGCTTTCAGAGCATAAGGCATGTGCTGTTAGTTGACTGCGCGGTTGGTATCTATATTTACGTGTATCAGACATCCCAGTCATTGAACGCAGTGACATTGAAGTCGATGAGAGTTGCAGATAAGGCGTCAGCCACGATATCTGTTTTGCTTTTGTATTATTTTAAATCAAGGTTATGTAATAAGATAGAGGACATTCCTATCGCAATATATTTGCACTTGGGCTTTCACACTATTTAGCTGATTGTGATTTGAATTTATTCTACAGGTTTTCAACACAAACAGAGGACCTGAAATCCTCAAATTCCAATTAAAGCTAATGACTTCCTTTCAAAGCTGCTAGGTTAACTTAGCTCAGGTTAGGATAGGTTGCAGTGGCAGTCTCACAAGAGAACACACATAGACCAAACATTGTCTCTTTATAATGAACATTCTACTAGACTAGGAATCCTAAATTTTGCCGAACTCTAGTGTATTTATTTGGAGAAGGCAACTTCAACCAGTGCCTGATATTGGATAGGCTCGGGATGGACATTGTAAAGTCCTCTCGGAGGGACCACGTGAATAAATCGAGAACCAGAGTGGGTATTGAACCTCGGATATACCAGTCCAGAGGCGAGCATGTTGCCACGGCGCTACCCTGGCCCCTCTTCAACTGTGCTGTTTTTATTCATTAAATAAAATTAAGAACGTTAAGTGCTGTCTGTAAGGATAAGATTTCAGGTACTCCCAACTCTCCAATTCACTTCAGTTAAGAAAAATTTAGAACTCCAAATGTGGAATCACACATCACAAAGAGTCATATGTGTTCTCCAGACAGCTACTGCAACCTAACCTATGTACAAAATATGTAGTAGTCTGTCGTAAGAGGGATAGCAAACATAGAATAGCTAAATAGAAGAATGAAATCGCACAGCCTTAATAACAGCATACAGGCACAAAATGACGACTAAAGGAGGGGTAGAGCCCTCTACAGCAACGGTCTTCTACCGGTGGGTCACGAAAGGGTTAAACGAGGGTCGTGAAATGTTTGAAATTGTTTATTTTTATATAGAAAATAAAGGACTAAATTAAATAAATAATTTATTTATTATTAATGCGGCACAAGAATCTCATTAAAGTTCCTATTGATCAAATTTATTTTAATTTTCCCTATTTCATTTAATTGTTCATTTTATTTTTGGTCTCACTAAAGAGTCACGAATAAATTTGGGCGTCAAAAATAGGTCGCGATGTAAAAAAGGTTGAAGATCCCTGCTCTACAGTACCCTCTAGTCTTCAGTGCCACGAGTATCGGCTCACAACATTACTCCATTCTTAGTGCCAATACAAGTTCCTGGAATTTGAATCACCTGAGCCAACTGAATAGTGACAAGTTGTGCAGGTGGTTGTCGGCACCGACTCAAACAAACGAAAATGTGTCACTGTACTGTCCAATACGATTAAGTGTACTATTGTAGGTATACCACAATAGGTAGTATACACCTATATAAAGTATACTTATAGTATTAGACACTTCTACAATACTAATCTTACTATGCTTTCGCTCATCTGGCAACTAACAAGTCATGCATGTCTCCGTAATGATCAGAATTCCAAATTTGAAATATTTTCAAATTTGAAAAGATATATATATATTTCAACTAATAAATATTATTGATTATACATAGAACCTATAGCTAAATCTATAGATTGAGCTTCTACGTTTACATGATGAAATCGTAAGAATGTATATATGTTGCGATTATTTAATAAATGTGGTTATTATTCATAATAACAATCTTTTTAGATAATAGAAAAAAAAAGTTTTGTAGATCACATTTTGTAAATAGTAAATACTAATAACTTACTCAAAGGAAATCATTAAATTGATTTATGTCTTGGAAGCTGAAGACGATGGAATGACAAAAATGTTGAAAATATACCATTTTAAAGTTTGTAATAGAACGAGAAAATTTAATTTTTTTGTTCCAGTCTATAAAACAGTACGTTTTGTATACTATTCGTTTTTCAACTCTAAAAGTCTGGGGAGAAAGTACACGATATTGTCTTTCGTTTAACCTTTTTGAAGAGCTTTCATCGACGAATCTTGATGAATAAAGACATGAGATAGTATAACAAGGTTTTGCAATAAACATGAAATAAAAACCAACGTCTATACCAAAGTAAGAAATCAGAAAAAAGACTAAGACCTTTCAAATAAAACAGTTAAAACCACATGAATTGAACTGATCTCTCAAATACTAATATGCAACATATGTTGATATATCATTTCTTATTATCCTTTCTTTGTAGGCCTATTAAAAAGGTTTTAAAATAAAATCGAAACGTCAACAACGAAAGTTTGATTTTGAGCTTAAACAATTATCCGAATCCCGATTATATAATACACCTATTAAATCAAACGGTTGGTACATTATTCAATTTGTTATATAAACTAATGGCTATACAAATTATTTAAAAAAACATAGTGTTAAAAATTACTATTGGTTGACTTCAGTTTAAACTTTACAAATGGAATTAAGGTAAAACGAATAAAAATGTAGCTAATTTATTTAAAAATCCCGACTCTATCTCTGAGAAGAATACCTAAATATAATCAAAGGATAAACACTATTTTCTACATTGCATGCTCAGCTGACTTAGCTAAGCACATTAGAGTAGTTTACTTGATGTCACACAGATGAAAATATCTCCAGTAAAGTTTATAACTTAATAAAAGTTTACAGATTTATTTTAAACTCATTTATTTTTGAAAAATTTAAATCTAAATATTTTGCTATCACTGGTTTTTAGTTTATTACTAACGGACATACATTATAGCTGTATTATTTATCGTACAGTGTCTCTAGAGGAGGTTAGAATATTAAGAAAATTAATTAGCACTGGAAACAGAAAGTTAGTTTGCAAATGTCATTCCCTTGAGTTCCTATAAATGTCTGTATTATCACATTCCCAGAGATACATAAACCATATATCTGTTTTAAAGTTGGCTCATTAAATCGTCAAAGCACTGTTATAATGTTATTGAAAATCTTCGGACAAAGCATTATTATTTCTTTTTTCTGTTTAATGTTGAATTCAGTAAGTGGTACCTCGGATTAATTTAATTCGTTCTGGACCGACTTCGTATATCGAAATGCTAGTATGTCAAGACTAATTGTCCAATAAGAATACATTATTATTTTTCCATTAATCAATCAAACAGCCCAAAAATCTACGGTCAATCCTTAATAGCTATTACATAAATGTAAGTATTAATAACAATTACGAGTGTCTACAAATCAACCACCAAACCACAGTAAGAAATCAGAAACAAAACTAAGTTTGAACACCTGTCGCAAAAAAAAAGGCGTTGTTCTATGTTTTATTTCTTATTTATTTATACTTTTATTTCTTTCAAAATTTGTCTAATTTAACTGCTTCCTATCCATATGTATTATACTATTTCACAATAAACAAGTGAAATAAAATTACTCTAAACAACAGTAAGAAATCAGAGAAAATACTAATATCTTTCAACCGTTACAAACTGTCTTCGTCAGAGTCAAAACTGATACTGTATCAGTAATCAGTAATCAGGTAAATAAAGGTCGGAGGCGGAGGAAGGTGTAGAGCGCAGAGGGGGATATGATGGGACGTGGAGCATACATTAAGTTACACTCTAATTTACATTACGCTACTTAGCTTATTTATTTAAATTTAAACTTCACTTAAGGTAAAACGAAACCTAGTTTACTAAGTTTGCACAGGGAGAGATTTTTGTTTCTATTTTTTGATTTTTTTCTAATATTCATCCTTATCTTTTTCCCTCTCTCACTTCAGACTTTTTCTCTTTGCTTCACTTCCACTCGTTTCTTTCCTATCGCTATCCGACTCTTCATCGTACGTCGTATCTCGAGTAAATCTTTGTATATCAAAACGTCTTTTTGTTAGAAATTTACGTCCTCTATCAAAATATTGGTATATCGGTACGTTTTTAGGTCGAGGTAACAGTGCATTAAAAGGGCATTCAAAACTGTTTGCAGTTCACCACGCTGACCCAGGATGAATTTTAAATCAATACGACGGCATACTGATTATTTCTTTGTGAATACCGATACAACAAAGATATTTCAAGCTTTACAATGGGTTATTTAACAATTGTAATCTCTTTCTGTTACTAGCTGGATACTTAATTATAATTATAATAAACTATATACACAATTAAGTCGGATTCAATAATACAGGGATTGTGACAGTGACAGCGTTATGACTAACAAACTGTTTGCAAAACATCTCCAGAGGATTTCTACTTAAACTCAATAATATTATTCTGAGGTAAAATGGATAAACAAAGAAAAGTCTCCACCCAAATGAAGTTTTATTTATTTTAACAACAACAACGCGTTTCGAACACTTTGTGCTCATCATCAGGAAGACACCAACCCTTCAGCACATCCTTGGTGTCTTCCTGATGATGAACACAAAGTGTTCGAAACACGTTGTTGTTGTTTTGAATAAAACTTCATTTGGGTGGAGACTTTTGTTTGTTTATCCATTTTACCTCAGAATAAGTAAATACCACACATTATGGATTTCACAACTAGTGATTCAATAATATTAATAACCTTGATATGCGAGGTGTGATCAAAACGTAAGCCACTTTTGAATTTCGCGCGCTCTATACACCGTCATTTCAATGATGTCTTGTTGTTGTGTTGGTACATTTTTTACAATTATATGAGCTGTTTTCTTAAAAACTGGTGTAATGTCGATTTTGACAAAAAAAATAGGTAACGATAAAAATTATAAAATTTACTGTGAACTTATATATAAAAACGGTTTTCTAAAAAATCGGTTAAAACTTTCATTGAATTTTAACATATTTTTTTGGTAAGTTTATAAATTCAAACTAACTTTCAAGTTTCTAATTTTAGTAGACTAATTTTTGAAAATTTCTTAGTAAAATGTATTTATTTTTATCGTTACCTATGTTTTTGTGTAATGGACTTACACCACTTTCAAAGAAAACGGCTCATATGTTCATAGTTTTGACTATGTAGCATGTGTTGTTTTTATATGAGAGGGATGAAAGGTTAGACTCGTATTTGAGTGATCGGCGTTTTTTTTTCTCTTGATAAATACTTACCTGTGGTATAACTTATACCTCTTATACTAGACCAGCTATTCTCAAAGGGGTCCATGTGGACCCCCTGGGGGTCTATGGGACTTCATGGGGGGTCTATGATCACCAAGGGGTCTATTCGGGGTCTATGGATATCTCTTTAGTAAAAAATAAATTCATAAATAAAAAATAAAAATAATAAAAGTAAATTAATAAATAAATAAATAAAATGAACATAATAATATTAATAATAATAAATAAAATAATATTTATAAATGAATATTAAGGTATTGGTATTGTACTAAAAATATTAAGTAAATATAAACTAGATTTGGGGAGTAAGTGAGCATGAGTAATGAAAAAGTATGTTTTGATAACTTATAAAATATGTCCAATGTTTTGATATGAGAGTTTAATTCCGAAATTAAAACCCCCCACCATACCACCTACTAGAGTTGGGAATTAGTCGATTGAAATTACGGTAATATTATTTGTTTTATTTATTATTATTATGGTTTCCATGGACTTTAAAATATAGATATAATTATTGATATTTCAGTTTTTTTTTCTTTACAATTTCCTCTCATTTTTCTATTAGTATGAGTTTTAAAATGAATCGTCTGTGGTTGTCATACACACACACACAATTAGATGTGTATATTTATATATATTCCTTAGCTAGGGGGTCTGAAAAAAATAAAATTCCTACAAGGGGTCTATGGAAGAAAAAGTTCGAGAACCCCTGTACTAGACATTATGTACCTAGGCATAAAGATGTTTATTATTTCCCGAGTGCTTTAGTTGATTACTGTGGCAACTAATATATACCCTTATATATATACATATTATATGGATATATATTTGTCCATTTGTCCAAAAACCTTGGAAAAACCCAACTGGGTTTTTGACTCTGACGAAGACTGCTTGTTACGGTTGAAAGATCTTAGTCTTGTTTTCCCATTTCTTATTGTGGTTTGATCATTGATTGTTATTTCACGTGTTTATGTGAAATCTTTATATATATATATTGTTTTCTAGGAGTTGTCCGGGGAAAGGAATATGATTCGTTACAATGGTCACCAATGGAGGACTGTGCAATCTGTACCCCCGTTGTCATGAAGACAAAGGCTACTTTTCCTAGAAGACAAACGTTAGTATCAATTAAAATAAAATCAATATCCGTAGCAGACAATAGAAACAAACCAACACCCAACCACCACAAAAATCAGAAATAGAAAGGAAACAGGAGTTCACTGCAAAGTGAGGCTCATGTTTTCTGCCAATAATCTTGTATCACAGAGGGACTGTGCAACCTCTATACCCATTGGCGAAATGACGGAGGCTTCGCTGGGCAGCGGGTAACTGAGACCGCACGCATGGACCTAAAAACTCTACTCTCCTATTGGTCACCATTGTAACGAATCATATATATAAACTTTAACACATAGGAAAGAACCAGTCTGTGCTAGGATTTCATAGAGTGAACATCGCTCCTGAGCTCACTGGGGAAGCAGTCACTGACCCTATAAGCCCTTTGCCGCCACCCGACAAAGAAGCCAGCCTACCTGCTAGCTGACAACCCTCGTCAACAGGGATTTCAAAACTCAACTTCCTGTCAACTCGCCTTGGCATTCCTTCCCTTCAGCGATACCTGGATACCAAGTTGGAGAATCTTGTTGGAACTCGAATTCAACAGCCCTTGTACAATTCCAACTCCTGGTCTTCACTTCAAATCGAGGTCAACACCCTTGACAACTTCAACTTTTAGGTGAGTGCTACTTCTTTCCTTTTTCGACTGTACTTGCCAAGTGAGCAATATGGACTCTTTTAATACACTTGATTACACAAACGAGGAACAGCTTCGGAATGCCCTGAATCGTGCTGAAGCAATGGTTCAGTCCATTCTGACTGCTCTGGCAGCACTGCAGAGCATTCAGCCAGACTCTGGTGTATGCTCCTCTGGCAAAACTAGAGAAATGTCTGATAGCTCTGCAGGGCAAATTAAAAAAAAAACAAAACTAGACACCACACAAGCTGAAGCCTGTAAACCAATAGATAAATCATCCTTGACACCTGCTTTTACAACAGTGTCAAGGAAGGAAGAAAGGAAAACAGGCGTCTGCTCTGAGCAAACAAAACACAGACACAGTCAGGGAACGGAGGTTTACGTCAGAGACCAGGAGGGATAATGTGAGTGTCGAAACAGTTGTCTCTAAGACACCTACTATAAAACCTTCCCCTCTGCCGTCAACCTCCAAGCCCAAACCCACATCTTCTGCACAAAAACCTAGCTCTGACACCAAGGTACCTCCCCCATTTCTTGTCACCAGTTACGACGAATATAGGAGGTATGTGACGCTTAACAGTCATGTAACACATCTGTTTAAGGCCACAGCTGGTCCTAAACAGATTAAATTACAGACCAGGGATGAAAATGGATATCGGACCATCTACCAGACCCTGGTGAAATGTAACATACAGTTCCACTCTTTCCGCCCTCAGTGGGAAGAGAGGAACTTTAAATATGTCATTAGGAACCTTCCTCCTGTTGCCAGGGAGGAAGAAATAAAAACAGCCTTGGAAGAACAGGGCTTGGAGGTGAAGTCCGTGACCCAGATGACATCCTCTCGACTGGTTGACAAAGGAATCGGGTCAGCCTAAGAAACTTAGGCTCTTTGAATTTGTTACCTCCTCCAAAGAGGTAGCAATTACAAACCTTCTAACTTTTGAGGTGAAAGTTGAGAGGTCCAGAAGGAGCGCTGGACCTCCTCAATGCCATAGATGCCAGCGTGTGGGCCACACGCGGCATTTTGTCACATTCACCCAAAATGTTTAAATGCGCTGGAGCTCACCACTATAAAGAGTGTAAAAAGCCAGAGGATGCGCCACCCTCTTGCTCTAACTGTATGGGGCAACACCCAGCAAATTACAGGGGTTGCGCATACATTAAGGCGCAAACAAAGAAGAGGAAGCCTAAGAACCCCCTTGTCAAAGAGGGGGTCTTACAGTCAGGCTCTTGGCACCTCCAGCCAAAATGCCTCTTCATCCTCTCAAGTTCCACAAGAGGATAGCGACCTCTTGATGGTCATTAAAGCACTACAAGACAACTCGTTATTGTCTCGCCTAGCTGCGGCAGTAAAGTTGTCTAAGGAGATAGACAATATTTCCTTACGGGATCATGCTGCTATTGCCCTGCTATCATGAACAGGAACAATAGAAGTTTAAAAGTCCTCATATGGAACGCGAATGGTATTCGCGCTAAGAGGAACGAGCTCTCGGAGTTCCTCGATCGCCATTCCATTGATATAGTGCTGCTCAGTGAAACTCACTTAGCACCACAACATAAGTTCAGTCTGCCTGGCTTCTCAATCAGCAGAACTGATAGAAAATCCTATCCTCGAACGGCACAAAAGAGTCATGGAGGAACTCTAATCGCTGTCAGGACGGGCATACCATACACAACACTTCCTGCTAACCTAGATGTTAAGTTGGAAAACACTACTATACAAATACAACACAGTGGGAAACCACTGCGTCTGGTATCGGTGTATAACACACCTAACACAGTCATACCTCAGAAAACCTTGAAAAAGTTCATGGGGACGTCCACACCCACGATCATGGGAGGGGACTTTAACTCTCAACACACGATGTGGAACTGTACGAGGGATAGGAAGATGGGTAAGGCCCTAATAAGGGCGTGTGATAGGCTTAACCTAAACATCTACTATCCAGCAGTTCCCACGTAACATAACAGCAAGAGCAGCTAGTACGATCGACCTAGCTTTAGCCAACTCTAGGGCTCCGGCGGTGAAACTGGAAACGATACAAGAGCTATCTTCAGATCACTATCCGGTTCTCATGGAGCTGACTGGCTCGGTGGTCCAAATGCTCTCAAACCAAATCCGTCGTTACAGACTGGGTGAGGTTTAAAAGGACACTAAGTCAGATGTCCAACCCAACAGAGGTTACTACGAGGGCAGAAATAGACAGAGAGGTTCAGAACCTCACTGACTCTATTCACGAGGCCCTTTAAAAAATCACAAGCAGCTCGAAGCAGTTTTGGATGGGAGAAACCTCTAGACAAACAAATAACTAATCTTATTTCATACAGGAATAAGGTTCGAAAACTTTGGAACAAGTCTAAACTACCATCACTCAAAACTGTAGTGAATAAGCTTAACAAGCAAATTCGCTACAGATTACAAGTTATACGAGATGAGACTCTCAATAAAAAGCTCGAAGCCATAGACAACACCCCTGAAGCCTTGGCAGTTTCTGAGGGTGTTGAGAGGGACCAAACACGACGGTGGCCCTCAAGCACAAAGACCGTCTCTGCATTGTTCCTCAGGACATTGCCGAGGCATTCGCCGAGTCTCTCGGTGACATATACAAGGAGAATGGCCCTAAACTCTCTTCTTGTGTATCTCCTCCGGAGGAGTCAATCTCTCTCAGTATGGAAGAAATTAAAGGCCATATGAAAGACTCCCGAGACGCAAAGCGCCGGGTGCTGACGACGTAAATAATTACGTTCTGAAGCAGCTCCCTGACCTGACACTGAAATGGTAACCACCATATTTAATGCATGCATTAAAACTGGTTATTTTCCGTTAGCTTGGAAACAGGCACGGATAGTTCTTATTCCGAAGCCGGGTAAGGACCCAACAATACCAAACAACTATAGGCCAATAAGCCTGCTCAGTTCTTTAAGCAAGGTATTTGAAAAGGCCTTACTGACACACGTATCCGAGTTCCTCAGATTTACAGACATCCAGTTCGGATACAAAAAAGGACACGGGTGTGTTCAGTTACTGCGCCGCACCCTCAACTTTCTACACTTTGCTAAGCAAAGGAAGCTTAGAACATACACCCTAGCCATCGACCTTAACAAGGCCTTTGATTGCGTTTGGCATGTAGGCATTGTTAAGAAACTAGGAGACGCTGGGCTACCTGTATGGTTCCAAAGGATCGTTCAATCCTACCTCAATGAAAGATCCTTTAGAGTTAACGCCCGAAACACTCTATCCTCTGAGTACAAGATTGAGAGGGGTGTACCACAAGGTTCTTGTCTTGGCCCCATTCTTTTCAACTTTTACTTAACAGGACTTTCCCAAGTGGAATAAAAACAATCGACACATACAAACACTAGAGGGGATCTATGCAGACGACATTTTGGTTTCGTGCAGGTCCTTCTTCATAGAAACCCCCTCTAAAACAGTTCCAACAACACGTTGACAGGATAGTGGAATGGACTAAGGTGTGGAGGATGGATATTAATCCATCCAAATGCACTTTCACTGTCAACTTGCGCAAGAGGCTCGGATACACACCTACACTGCGCATACACACACAGAACATACCTGTAACAACAACCTTTAGGTATCTTGGTGTCAACATAGACGCAAAAATATCACTTAAGAGCCATATCTCTCGCACTCTTGGCAAGGCTTACAGTGCCAGGAGTAGCATCTATCACCTGTTAAAACCTACTTCTGGCCTCTCACTTCGGACCAGGGTAAACTTGTACAAGGCACTGTTGAGGCCGATCATCACGTACGGGGTGACTGCCTGGGCTAAACCGGCTGGTAAGTTAATGGGGCGTATTTACGCATTTCAGCACAAAACCCTCCGGTTTATCCTGGACGCACCCCGATACGCTCCGAACGAGTTTCTCCACCGAGAAGTCAAACTGGAGCGCCTCTCCAGGTTTGTTCGAAGGTTGGGAAGGAAAGAGGATAGACGAAATGCCAATTCCTCTAACCCTCTGGTCATGGAAATAAAGGAACTCCTCACTCAGGACGTCCAGGAAGAAAACGATCTCCAGATGAGGGGAGCAAAGGCTTCGACTGCAGCGGAGGAAGCACAAGGCTCAGCTTCTGCCACTGCAGTCTTGACAGAGAGTCTACAGACAATAGAATAATACCCAGAGCCGCAATATCAAGAAAGATAAAGAGACTATCTACCACAACAGAAGAACTTCTGTTAGGATTACATTTCTAGTAGTATTAATTAGTGGTAGAATTATTAATATTATTAACTATTATTGGTAGTATTGTTAATGTTATCATTATTATTACTATTATAACTATTATTATTATTTATATTATTATTATTATTTATTATTATTATTACTAATATTATTATTATTTTATTATTATTATTATTATTTTATTATTATTATTATTATTAAACATTATTACTATTATGATAAATGTAATATTAGAGATAAGTAAACTATAAAATTTAGCATACTATTATACTATTAATTATTATTTTTATTATTATTATTATTATTATTATACTATTTTACTATTTAATTATATTATAATTTTGTTAGCAGTAAGACTTAGGATTAAGTTATTAGAATATAAAACACATTGTTCTATAGGGGGAAAAGCTCGGTGGGGGACACTTAGTGTCCCCCGTACGGCTACCCCTGAATTATGTACCTTGGGAGCAATCCCTCAATAAAGAAAATTCATTCATTCATTCATTCATTCATTCAGGAAAGAACAGAGAAAGTCACTACAGAACTCACTTCGATATTTCGACATCCGTCGTCATCTGGAGGTAGTGCGAAGTACTCACTTTGAGAAGCAAACTGCGCTATTATATATTTACTATATACTCGGTCAGTTATTCAGATTCAAATTAAATTCTCATTGAAAAGTTTCAGTTTTTATGTAATACCATTTTCATAGACAGAAGTATACAATTTTGAAACAGAAAAACTAGGTATTACATTAAAGATTTTTTACAAGAAAAAAATAGTCTATGGATTTTAATAACAACTGTCTAGTTTGAATGAACACGTGACACTGTGAACAAGGTCAATTAACTTCTTGTACATTATATTAAAATGGCATAACGAGTTCTAGGACATTTTTATTGTAAATTTTTTCTCATTCTTGATTAGATTTCAGTATCGCAGAAAATATTAAGTGTGCTACTCGTATTAAAACATAAAACTCATCCTGATTTAACAAGTTTATCTCCTATTATGGAGCAATAAAAGTTTAATGCACTATATACAACTAATGTTGCTGAACTCTGAGGGTTATGTGGTCAACAATTCAACTCTGTATTCCAATGTTATGAAAATTTATATTTTTATTATCAAGGCTTACAACGAGTGTCGGAGTTAAAAACATTAGGTTCTAACTCATAACCTACACAACATTACAAACGGTACGCTCAAAAGTTAGAACTAATTGTTTCATTATAAACATGTTCGTTAAGCAAAAGTTATTATACATATTATTCAAGTATCAAGTCATCATTCTTCATTATAAATCTTTGAGTATCACTGGAAATATTTGAAATATTATAACTTATTTTTTTCATGTTATTGTAATGAATTTTGAATAGATGTAGCCCTGAAGATACCTACAATATAGACGAGATATTGGCTTAAAGGTGTTTAGTTGAGAATTTTTTGACGCTAGACCAAAATCGATAAGGAAAACTAGAATACATAAACGATGCAAAAACAATCTGACAAGTAAAGTTCAATCATTATTGAACTTAAATTAATATTAAATAAATTAAGATTAAACTTAAATAAATATTGTTCAATCTTCGATTAAAGTTCTAGCCGAAGAAATATATATAAATTAAAAACATATTTACAGTCTCTAATTTTAGTTTCCAACCATCACTCCACCAGTGCGCTTGGTTTCCCTCTCTTATCTCTCCTGATGATGGTTCAAACAAAAAATTAGAGACTGAAAGTGTATGTTTTTAATTTATCTATGTATTTTTGGATATGCTGAACTACATATGCACTTTCATTTTATAGTTTAAAATTATGTTTTTAAATCTTAAGAAACATTTAAACAAATTTTCAAATTCATTTAAAATTAATGAAAATAACATATTTATTCAAGAATAATATATCAATTTCTGTGTTTTTTTACTTCGATAAATACAATGTAAAAATATAATTTATTTATATTATTAGGTCAATGTTACGTATTTTTAATTTAAAATTGAAAATTTTTTATTATTAGATTTAATAAAGGTAAGAAATGTTAATAGTGGTGAATAGTGGTTAAATTATGAATTCTTTAGCGATCTAAGAGGGTCCTACTGAAGAGGTCCTAGTGAGAATTGATTTCAAAGCCTTCTACACTTAGCTATGACAAGGCGTTTTTACTTCACTAATGAGTTCACTTTAAACTCCGTCCCTCATTTATGCATTTGTGTTAACTTACTGTCTATGTGTTTCTAAATGTATGCAGAAAGTACACACTCATTCAAAACTCACACTCACACCTTCACACACTCTCTCTTCTCTATCTCTCTCTCTCCCTCTCTCCCTCCCTCCCTTCTCTCTCTCTCTCTCTCTCTCTCTCTCTCTCTCTCTCTGAGAGAGTGACTTTTCACTATGTGTTATGTGTTATGCGTCTGTCTGTCTGTATGTGTCTATGTGAGTATACGTGTACATATTTTTCGCATGTGTGTCTGTTTGTGTATATATATTTGTCTTTGTGGGTATGTGTATATTTGTGTATATATGCGTCTGTCTGTCTGTATGTGTCTATGTGAGTGTGAGTATACGTGTACATATTTTACACTGTGCGTTCTTTTTCACACTCGAACATGCACACACATACACAAATATATATCAATGATCAAACCACAATATGAAATGGGAAGGCAAGACTAAGATCTTTCAACCATTACAAGCGGTCTTCGTCAGAGTCAAAAACCCAACTGGATTTTTTTGGTCAAACATGACCAAGATCATTTATGGTCAAAAATCCAGTTGGGTTTTTGACTGACAAAAACCGCTTGTTACGGTTGAAAGATCTTAGTCTTCTTTTCCCATTTCATATGTGGTTTGATCATTGATTGTTATTTCACGTGTTTATGTGAAATCTTTATATATATATATATATATATATATTGATAAAAGTATCGACCGTGGAATAGAAACAAAACTAAAGTTAATCGGGACTTGGTCGGTCACTGATCGACCAGAAATATGTATAAATATGACCTAAACTTTATATATATAAAGTTTATACATATAAACTTTAGTCTTGTATATACATATATATAAAATGAAAGTTTATCAGGAACCTCTCAGGTCTTCAGCTTCAAATTAAACTCTCATTTCCAACGTTTCGGTTTTTATTTAAAATCTTTTTGATAGGCCTAAAAAACAGGGGGGAAATATAAGAAATAATTCAATAATCAAATAACAAACATATATCAAAAGTGTTTAATTTGAGCCTGAAGAACTGACCGAGTACTGATAAACTTTTATTTTCTTTCTACTTTATGATGGTCGATACTTTATATATATATATAGTTTTCTATGAGTTGTCGAGTCTGTGCTAAGCTTCCGAAGGGTCAACATCGTTCCCGAGCTCTCTGGGGAAGTAGACACTGACCATATTTGCCCTTTGCCGCCGCCCGACAAAGAAGCCTGCTACCTGCTAGCTGACAACCCCTCGTCACCAGAGATTTGGAAAAGTACTTTCGTCAACCCGCCTTGCATTCCTTCTCCCTGCTCAACTTTACCTGAGCCACAAGTTGGAGAATCTCTTTGGAATTCGACCTCAACAGCCCTTGAATAACCAACCCCTGGTCTACATTTGAGTCGGGGTCAACAACCCTACACAACATCAGATTTTAGGTGAGTGATATTTCTCTCCTTTATTAGCCCTACCTGTCAGGAGTGTAATATGGACTCTTTTGATATAAATAAAATTGATTTTAAAAATGAGGAGCAGCTTTGGAGTGCACTGAGCCGTGCTGAAGCAATGCTTCAGTCCATTCTGACTGCCCTGACAGCACTGCAGAGCGTTCGGGCAGACTCTGGTTCAGGCTCCTTAAGTCAAACCAGAGAAATGTCTGATAGCCCTGCAATGCAAAAGCAAAATCAAAATAAAAATCACAGTACAAAAGCTGAAGCCTGTAGGCCGACGGATTCATCTTCCTTGACATCTGCCTCTGTAACGGTGTCAAGGAGGAGGAAAGGAAAACAGGCTTCAGCACAAAACATAGTCACAGCCAGGGAACGGAAGTTTACGTCAGAGACCAGGAGGGATAATGTAAGTGTTGAGACAGTTGTCTCTAAGACACCAATTGTGAAACCTTCCCCTCTTCCGTCAACTTCCAAGCCCGGGCCCACACCCCATACAAGAAAAGCTAGCTCTGTCACCAAGGTACCTCCCCCATTTCTTGTCACCAGTTACGACGAATATAGGAGGTATGTGACGCTTAACAGTCATGTAACACATCTGTTTAAGGCCACAGCTGGTCCTAAACAGATTAAATTACAGACCAGGGATGAAAATGGATATCGGACCATCTACCAGACCCTGGTGAAATGTAACATACAGTTCCACTCTTTCCGCCCTCAGTGGGAAGAGAGGAACTTTAAATATGTAATTAGGAATCTTCCTCCTGTTGCCAGAGAGGAAGAAATAAAAACAGCCTTGGAAGAACAGGGCTTGGAGGTGAAGTCCGTGACCCAGATGACATCCTCTCGACTGGTTGACAAGGAATCGGGTCAGCCTAAGAAACTTAGGCTCTTTGAATTTGTTACCTCCTCCAAAGAGGTAGCAATTACAAACCTTCTAACTTTTGAGGTGAAAGTTGAGAGGTCCAGAAGGAGCGCTGGACCTCCTCAATGCCATAGATGCCAGCGTGTGGGCCACACGCTGGCATTTTGTAACTTCACCCTAAATGTGTTAAGTGCGCTGAAGCGCACCACTATAAAGAATGCAAAAAGCCAGAGGATGCGCCACCCTCTTGTCTAACTGTATGGGGAACCACCCAGCAAATTACAGGGGTTGCGCATACATTAAGGCGCAAACAAAGAAGAGGAAGCCTAAGAACCCCCTTGTCAAAGAGGGGTGTCTTACAGTCAGGCTCTTGGCACCTCCAGCCAAAATGCCTCTTCATCCTCTCAAGTTCCACAAGAAGATAACGATCTCTTGATGGTCATTAAAGCACTACAAGACAACTCGTTATTGTCTCGCCTAGCTGCGGCAGTAAAGTTGTCTAAGGAGATAGACAATATTTCCTTACGGGATCATGCTGCTATTGCCCTGCTATCATGAACAGGAACAATAGAAGTTTAAAAGTCCTCATATGGAACGCGAATGGTTTCGCGCTAAGAGGAACGAGCTCTCGGAGTTCCTCGATCGCCATTCCATTGATATAGTGCTGCTCAGTGAAACTCACTTAGCACCACAACATAAGTTCAGTCTGCCTGGCTTCTCAATCAGCAGAACTGATAGAAAATCCTATCCTCGAACGGCACAAAAGAGTCATGGAGGAACTCTAATCGCTGTCAGGACGGGCATACCATACACAACACTTCCTGCTAACCTAGATGTTAAGTTGGAAAACACTACTATACAAATACAACACAGTGGAAAGCCACTGCGTCTGGTGTCGGTGTATAACACACCGAACACAGTCATACCTCAGAAAACCTTGAAAAAGTTCATGGGGCGTCCACACCCACGATCATGGGAGGGGACTTTAACAGTCAACATACATGTGGAACTGTACGAGGGATAGGAAGATGGGTAAGGCCCTAATAAGGGCGTGTGATAGGCTTAACCTAAACATCTACTATCCAGCAGTTCCCACGTACGTAACAGCAAGAGCAGCTAGTACGATCGACTTAGCTTTAGCCAACTCTAGGGCTCCGGTGGTGAAACTGGAAACGATACAAGACTATCTTCAGATCACTATCCGGTTCTCATGGAGTTGACTGGCTCGGTGGTCAAATGCTCCCACACCAAGTCTGTCGTTACAGACTGGGTGAGGTTCAAAAGGACACTAAGTCAAATGTCCTATACAACAAGGTTACTACGAGGGCAGAAATAGACAGAGAGGTTCAGAACCTCACTGACTTATTCACGAGGCCCTTCAAATTTCAAGGCAGCTCGAAGCAGCTTCGGGTGGAGAAACCTCTAGACAAACAAAAAATAATCTTATTTCATAAGGAATAAGGTTGGAAACTTTGGAACAAGTCTAAACTACCATCACTCAAAACTGTAGTGAATAAGCTTAACAAGCAAATTCGCTACAGATTACAAGTTTACGAGATGAGACTCTCAATAAAAAGCTCGAAGCCATAGACAACACCCCTGAAGCCTGGCAGTTTTGAGGGTGTTGAGAGGGACCAAACGGACGACGGTGGCCCTCAAGCACAAAGACCGTCTCTGCATTGCTCCTCAGGACATTGCCGAGGCATTCGCCGAGTCCCTCGGTGATTATACAAGGAGAATGGCCCTAAACTCTCCTCTTGTGTATCTCCTCCGGAGGAGTCCATCTCTCTCAATTGGAAGAAGTTAAAGCCATATTGAAAGGGCTCCCGAGACGCAAAGCGCCGGGTGCGGACGACGTAAATAATTACGTTCTGAAGCCTCCCTGACCTGACACTGAAATGGATAACCACCATATTTAATGCATGCATTAAAATGGTTACTTTCCGTTAGCCTGGAAACAGGCAAGGATTGTTCTTATTTCGAAGCCGGGTAAGGACCCAACAATACCAAACAACTACAGGCCAATAAGCCTGCTCAGTTCTTTAAGTAAGGTATTTGAAAAGGCCTTACTCAAACACGTATCCGAGTTCCTCAGATTTACAGATATTCAGTTTGGTTACAAAAAGGACACGGGTGCGTTCAGTTACTTCGACGCACCCTCAACTTTCTACACTTTGCTAAGCAAAGAAAGTTAGAACATACACCCTAGCCATCGACCTTAACAAGGCCTTTGATTGTGTCTGGCATGTAGGCATTGTTAAGAAACTAGGAGACGCTGGCTACCTGTGTGGTTCCAAAGGATCGTTCACTCCTATCTCACCGAAAGGTCCTTTAGAGTCAACGCCCGTAACACTCTATCCTCTGAGTATCAGATTGAGAGGGGTGTCCTCAAGGCTCTTGCCTTGGTCCTATCCTTTTCAACTTTTACTTACAGGACTTTCCCAAGTGGAATAAAAACAACAGAAACATGCAAACACTAGAGGGGATCTATGCAGATGACATATTGGTCTCGTGCAGGTCCTTCTTCATAGAAACCCCTCTAAGACAATTCCACAACACGTTGACAGGATTTGGAATGGACTAAGGTTTGGAGGATGGACATTAATTTCCAAATGCACTTTCACTGTCAACCTGCGCAAGAGGCTCGGATACACACCAACACTGCGCATACACGATCAAGACATACCAATACAAAAACATTTAGGTACCTTGGTGTCAACATCGACTCAATTACCTTAAGGGATCATGTTGCATGCACTCTTGGCAGAGCTTATGGGGCCAGGAGTGTCATTTATCCCTTATAAAACCTGGTTCTGCCTGTCTCTCGGAACCAGGGTCAATCTATACAAGGCACTGTTGAGACCAATAATCACGTACGGGGTGACTGCCTGGTAAACCGGCTGGTAAGCTGATGAGGCGTATTTACGCATATCAGCATAAAACCTCCGGATTATCCTAGACGCACCCCGTTACGCCCCAAACGAGTTCCTCCACCAAGAGGTCAAACTGGAGCGCCTGTCCAGGTTTATTCAAAACTGGGAATTAAGGAAGATTGCAGCAACGCGGACTCCACTAACCCGCTGGTAACGAGATCAAGACACTCCTTACTGAAGATGTTCAGAAAGAACAAGATCGCTGCCGAGGAGAGCTGTGGCTTCGGCTGCGGTAGAGGAAGACCCAGGAGATTTGAACAGATCTTCAACAAAAAACTAATCTAGTTATATTTAACACGAATAATATGTTATTAGTAGTACATTACCATATATTTATATTTTAACTACTATCATAATTAATATAGTTCTTATCGTCAATTTTTATTATTATTATTGTTTTATTTAAACTAATTATTATTATACATAAATATTGTTATTATTAATATTATTATTATTATATTATTGTTATATTATTATTATTTTTGCGCTATCATTATAATTATAATTATTTTACTATTATAATTTATTATTATTAATAAGCATAAACTTAGGATTAGGTTATTAGTTTGTAAGATAGATTGTACAATAGGGAAAAGCCGGTGGGGCGACACTTAGTGTCCCTCGTACGGCTACCCCTGAAATCTGTAAATGGGAGTAATCCCAATAAAGAATTTTCATTCATTCATTCATTCATTGATGAGTTTACATCGGCCAGTGGACGCATTTACGTCTCCGTTCCTTCATTCTTTCTCCTTTTATTTCTTTCTTTCTACTCTCCTGAAGACGGCAAGACGCCGAAATTATCGAGATTCGTGAGTGTTCGTCTTTTTTCTTGTGTTCTCAAGCTGTAACTTTAATTATATATAAGTATATAGATATCTTTGAGTGAACAGTGTTTCGGTTTACAGTAATTGTAATCAGTTAGTCTGGTCCAAAGTTTTGACCAGTAAGATGTTAGTTCACTACTATCTATTGTTCTTATCATTTTATATAATGTAAATTTCATTATTTTTCTATGTAAAAAAATTCTGACTTCTGTAAGTCATAAAAATGTTTATTGCTTTTCTATTACTTCTACTATTATATATTTTTGTTTTTTCAAAACTGTTATTATTCCATTTGATATTAGTTATATGTTGATGTTTATATATGATTTCTTGTCATTCTTGTTTGTAGGCCTATGAAAAAAGGTTTTAAATAAAACCGAAAAAACGTCGCATTGTGAGTTTGATTTTGATCCTGGAAAATGACCAACCCGATTACATTTGACACCTATTTATATATATATATATATATATATTATATATATATATATATATATATATAATAAATGTCATCCAATATGAAATGGAAGACTCTTATAAGACAATTAGAGAAGGAATGTAGGAGACATATAAAGTTAGAAATAAGCAAGGCATTAACGAAATGAGTTTAACAGAAGGTCTACAGCCTGGCTGAAACCTTTGGACTCTCTTATTGCACAAGGACTACGTCTAGCACTAGGAGCCTTCACAACGAGCCCATCTAAATCACTGTATATTTTAGCAGGGAGTAAGCCTCAGAAATACAGACGAGATATGCTAACCCTTACTTATGTTGAAGGTCTAAGATCAAAGCCTAGCCACTTTCTCCATAGCGACTTCTTAAACGAGAATGAATTTGACCAATATCTCGTCTTCAGACCCAGACTCGACCATTAAACGTCAGAGGGAGAGAACTGATGAAGAAATTAGTGAACTCCGGACTCAGGAAATACCAGACGAAAATGATATCTTGAACAGGAGAGCAAAGGTTCTGGTTGCAGCAGAGGAGGCACAACGCCCAGTGCTAGAGGCTCCATCCCAGATGCGGAGAACATAGCAGACGACCTTGATCACTCGGATGTTCAGGATGAAAAGGATCTGCTGCTGGAGAGAGCTATGGCTTCGGCTGCGGTAGAGGAAGGCCCAGAAGACTTATAATTATAATTTCTATTCTGTTACTATGATAATTATTATTATTGTCATTTTATATTATTATTTTGTTGTTATTATTTAAATTATTATTAGTGATATTATTGGTATTAGTATCACAATTTTATTATTATTATTATCATTATATATTATTATTATTATTATTAGTACCATTATATATTATTATTATTATTATTATTAATATCGCTGTTAATATAACTATTAAGATAAGTATTATTATTATATATTACTATTATTATTAGTAATAGTATTATTATTATTTTTATACAATTATTATAACTGTAAGATTCACTGTACAATAGGGGAAAAAGCCCGGTGGGTGACACTTAGTGTCCCCTGTACGGCTACCCCTGAAATTTTTAAACTGGGAATAATCCCATAATAAAGAATTTTCCATTCCATTCCATTCCATATATAACTTAAAATCTCCTCACTGAAGATGTTCAGAATGAACAATATCAGCTGCCGAGGAGAGCTGTGGCTTCAGCTGAGGTAGAGGAAGACTCTACTCTTTCAGAGGAAACCCCTCTAAGACAATTCCAACAACACGTTGACAGGATAGTGGAATGGACTAAGATGTGGAGGATGGATATCAATCCATCCAAATGCACTTTCACTGTCAACCTGCGCAAGAGGCTCGGATACACTCCAACACTGCGCATACACGATCAAGACATACCAACTACAAAAACATTTAGGTACCTTGGTGTCAACATCGACTCTGGAATTACCTTAAGGGATCATGTTGCATGCACTCTTGGCAGAGCTTATGGGGCCAGGAGTGTCATTTATCACCTTATAAAACCTGGTTCTGGACTGTCTCTCGGAACCAGGGTCAATCTATACAAGGCACTGTTGAGGCCAATAATCGCGTACGAGGTGACTGCCTGGGCTAAACCGGCTGGTAAGCTGATGAGGCGTATTTACGCATATCAGCATAAAACCCTCCGGATTATCCTAGACGCACCCCGTTACGCCCCAAACGAGTTCCTCCACCAAGAGGTCAAACTGGAGCACCTGTCCAGGTTTATTCAAAAACTGGGAATTAAGGAAGATTGCAGCAAGGCGGACTCCACTAACCCGCTGGTAACGAGCATCAAGACACTCCTTACTGAAGATGTTCAGAAAGAACAAGATCAGCTGCCGAGGAGAGCTGTGGCTTCGGCTGCGGTAGAGGAAGACCCAGGAGATTTGACACAGATTCTTCAACAAAATTACTAATCTAGTTATATTTAACACGAATAATATGTTATTAGTAGTACATTACCACTATATTTATATTTTATACTACTATCATAATTAATATAGTTCTTATCGTCAATTTTTATTATTATTATTGTTATTATTATTTAAACTAATTATTATTATACATAAATATTGTTATTATTAATATTATTATTATTACTATTATTGTTATATTATTATTATTTTTGCCGCTATCATTATAATTATAATTATTATTACTATTATTAATATTATTATTATTATTATTAATAAGCATAAGACTTAGGATTAAGTTATTAGTTTGTAAGATAGATTGTACAATAGGGGAAAAAGCCCGGTGGGGCGACACTTAGTGTCCCTCGTACGGCTACCCCTGAAATCTGTAAATAGGGAGTAATCCCCAATAAAGAATTTTCATTCATTCATTCATTCATATGATGAGTTTACATCGGCCAGTGGACGCATTTACGTCTCCGTTCCTTCATTCTTTCTCCTTTTATTTTCTTTCTTTCTACTCTCCTGAAGACGGCAAGACGCCGAAATTATCGAGATTCGTGAATGTTCGTCCTTTTTCTTGTGTTCTCTAGCTGTAACTTTAATTATATATATATATATAAATATCATCCAATATGAAATGGAAGACTCTTATAAGACAATTAGAGAAGGAATGTAGGAGACATATAAAGTTAGAAATAAGCAAGACATTAACGAAATGAGTTTAACAGAAGGTCTACAGCCTGGCTGAAACCTTTGGACTCTCTTATTGCACAAGGACTACGTCTAGCACTAGGAGCCTTCACAACGATCCCATCTAAATCACTGTATATTTTAGCAGGGAGTATGCCTCAGAAATACAGACGAGATATGCTAACCCTTACTTATGTTGAAGGTCTAAGATCAAAGCCTAGCCACTTTCTCCATAGCGACTTCTTAAACGAGAATGAATTTGACCAATATTCTCGTCTTCAGACCCAGACTCGACCATTAAACGTCAGAGGGAGAGAACTGATGAAGAAATTCGCCATCAAAAAAGTAAAGATCTGTTCAAAGCGTTGCTAAATGAATATAGAGAATATAAACACATATATACAGATGGATCTCGCACCCCAGCTGGAGTGGGCTGTGCGATATATGTAGATAACTCACAGAGGTCATGGGTCCTACCTCCTGCAACCAGTGTTTATACAGCCGAACTAATAGCCTTATACAAAGCAATCAATTATTGCCATATAGAATCAGACTTAAAGTATTTGATTCTTTCAGATTCCAGGTCGGCATTGACAGCCCTAGAAGATCAAAATTTGAAAGATCCTATAATTATTAAGATATTTGAATGCTTCCATGACCTAAATATTAGGAAAAAGTAGGTGTTATTTGCCTGGATACCAAGCCATATTGGTATCGAAGGAAATGAAAAAGCAGATAAAGCAGCAAAAGAAGCAACTAACAGAGAAACCAGAAATACGAGTATAATAGCTGTGAGGCCGAATGACATCAGGAAAAACATTATAAAAACAATATGGACAGGATGGAAAACCGAATGGAACAAAAGAAACCACTCAACTTCGGAAAATAATGGGATCCATTGGGACAACAATGAACACTGGAACAGGAAATCGAGAAACGAATGTGACATTAAACCGCCTACGTATAGGTCACACACGAGTTACACATAGTAACCTGTTATCTAAAGAGCAAAGACCCTCATGCCCAAAATGTAAGGAAATATTGACGGTGGCTCACTTACCTGAATAATGTCCACAATTAGAACAAGAAAGGATGTCTGCAGGCATACCATCAAAATTAATAATAGCACTAGCCCCTGATAATAAATATTCCAACGAAGTGACATCATTCCTGAAGGAAATAAATTTATATAATAAAATATGAGGAACTAAAGAACTGAACAAAATGAGACAGTGCTAATGTCCAAGTAGACGATGCACTTATCAACCTAAATAAAAAAAACAGAAGGTCTAGTCCCAAAGTATACTAATATATATATATACAATTAAACACCACAATAAACAAATATATATTAATTATAATACTCTAAGACCTTTCGTTACAACATCATCTGAGAGCTAAATGAACCAAACAACAAATACAATAATAATAATATAATATAAATGAATAATATAATTCATTATATTTTTTATTTGGTTCATTTAGTTCTCTGATGATGTTGTAACGAAAGGCCTTAGAGCATTGTAATTAATATACGAGTATGGTTGTTTATTGTGGTATTTAATTCATATATTATATCAAGAGTTACTGTTGATTATTAATGTATATATATATATATATATAATATATATATATATATATATATATATATTAGTGTATATTGGCAGCAGATTTTCTTGTAAACATATTTTATTAAAGTAGACGGCAGCTTCCGCATTTACGACTTTTTTGCTCGTTTTCTCTAGTTTTCTTACTAGTTTTTTCTGGTAGAGAGTGATTTCATGGAGGAGTTGTCCCAGAGACATCAAAGAAATAATCTTTTAGCTTAATCAATAATATATATTTTTTTACACTTACAAGCTTTCGATTTTTTCATAAATCATCTTCAGGTATATATCATTACTAAACAGATTGAATTCACAGAATAAAATTTTTCTAAATATTAAACAGACATTAAAAGGAATAAAAATTTAGATGTTAATAGAACTAAATGAACTTTGTGAAAAAACAAAACAAGTCCACTGTGACAAGTGTAAGGTTACAACTTGTCATTCACATTTCCTGGGGGTCCTGTCAATGTAGGCTTATTAAGTTTATAAGAACTATCGAAGTTCTTACAACTTGGTATTATGCCTATACAATTGGCCTGAATGTTCATAGAAGGTTGGACGTCCTTGATGTATAAGGCCTCGAGGATATGAAGGCGGCTGGTATTATTTTCTATTCTTAAACTTGTTGTTCCTTTTTCTAACATTTCCCTCGTTAATGTTATGTTATGTGCTTGTCTCGTATGGTTTTTCGGAGTACCTGCTGTAAGGTGGAAGGTAAGACGTCTTGATAGTCTGGTTGTGGTCATCCCGATGTACTTTGTAGGACAGGCTTCACAGTTCCCGGTATTACATGTATATTGGTACACCAAGTGACTTTTTTGCAGCACTGAGACATCTCTTTGGGGGCGGTTTTTAAGGAGAAGGTTTTGAGTCTTTCTGCTTTTGTAGTAAATCCTAAGTCGGAGTTCATCAGTTTCATTTAATGAAAGAACAGGCCGCCATATGAACAGACACTGAGCACAGCTCGGAGGAGAAAGTTAGCTGAGAGAGAAAGTGGAGGGGAGGACTTAGACGTGACGTAGCGTGTGTTAGGGAACCTTCAACGCTAGTAAAGGACATTTAACATTTAAGTACAGCTTGTATTTTAATATTAATGCTCAAAATGGTAATTTATAATTAATAGAATATG